>JACEFZ010005617.1:0-56070 GCA_014155875.1 Cepaea nemoralis
TTCTTACACCTCTTTTAATAGGCTGATATTGACCTACGTTGTTATCAATTCTGATGGCAGCTTGTTGTTTCCAATACTCATGTGAAAATTACATTGTACAGTACAGTTATGCAGACTCTGTTCATGTGTTTCCACCATCATGCACCATCTTACGTCTCAAACGCTTGGTGTGTGACTTTTCTGCAATAATTTTCTCCTTTGACTTTATTCCATTTCTGATATTTGCCCTCCATGCAACACGTTCAGCGGCACCTTGCTCCCAATGTGCATTATCAATGCCTGTATCAATCATGTCCCGCTTACACACATCTTTGTATCGTAGTAGAGGCCGACCCTGAGATCTCTTACCCATCTGTAATTCACCAAAAAAAGATATCCTTTGGTATTCTACCATCATCCATCCTCCTAAGATGTCCTATCCATCTAAGTCTACGAAGACTGAGCATGGAATACACCGTCACACAACCTGATCTTTCCAATACTTCAGTATTTGTGATTTTGTCTTGCCACTTAATACCAAGAATTCTTCGCAGACACCGCATATGAAAGCTGTTTAAATTGTTCTCTTGGTGTGAGTAAGTTGTCCAGGTTTCACTGCCATAGAGAAGAGTACTAAGGACACAGGCTTGATAGACAAGGACTTTTGTTTTGGCAGTAAGCTTCCTATTCTCCCAGACTCTTTTTCTTAACCTGTTCATTGTTGTTGCTGCCTTACCAATCCGGATGTTGATTTCCTGATCTAGGGATAATTTGCTATTTACCACTGATCCTAGATATGTAAAATGGTCTACTATCTCTAGTTCGGCGTCGTCAATAAAGATTATGGTACCCCATGTGCACCTTGTGACAAAATCTGTGTCTTCTTTTTGCTAATTGTTAAACCAAATTCAGAACAAGCACTGGAGAATGCAGATAGTAGACATTGCAATTCTTCCTCAGAGTGGGTCGTAACTGCAGCATCATCTGCAAAAAGCAACTCTCTGATCAGTACCCTCCTAATTTTGGTCTTAGCCTTCAATCTCTGAGCATTGTAGAGGCCGCCATCTGAGCGTGAGTGAATGTATATACCACCATCCTGATCACGAAATGCATATTTCAGTAGAAGTGAAAAGTATATTCCAAAGAGGGTGGGAGCTAGTACACAACCTTGCTTAACTCCACTCTTGATTTCAAATTCTTCAGAAGTTGCACCATCAAACTTGATTATACCCTTCATGCCTGTGTGGAACGATTCCACAATGGACAGAAGAGTTGGTGGGCAGCCAATCTTCTTTAGTGCCTTGAACAGACCCTCACAACTGACCAAATCAAATGCCTTTGTGAGGTCGATGAAGGCAATAAACAGTGGTTGATTCTGTTCACGGCATTTTTCTTGCATTGTCGCAATGAGAATATCATATCAGTGGTAGACCGGTTCTGTCGAAAGCCACACTGTGATTCGGGGTAGACTTGATCTCCTAGGACTTGAAGTCTGCGCAGAACAATTCTGGCAAATACTGAATTTACTGAATAGTGAAAGCGTCTTCAAGTTGCAGTTAAAACTGAAAGCACTTTTCAGGATCATGAGTGTTAATAATATTAATCCTGGGGCTAGATTTGTGTTTAGCTGTGTAGATTCTCTTTGGTCTCAGTCTAACCCTTGCAACAACCAAAGAATGATCCGTATCACAGTCAGCACTGTGGTAACTACGAGTCAATGATATATGGGTCAGATGTTGTCTCCGTGTGATGATGAAGTCCAGCTGTTGCCAATGGCCGGATCTTGGATGTTTCCATGTGACCTTATGCATCTCTGTTTTAAAAAAAGAGTTTGTAATACATAGGTCATTACTGGTGCAATGCTCCAGCAGCCTTTGCCCATTTTCATTCATGCGACCGATGTTGTATTTTCCAAGGCACACTGGCCATGAACTCGAGTCCTTGCCCACACGAGCATTGAAATCACCGAGCATATAAATGTAGTCAGATTTTGGAACTGCCTTGATCACGGAGTCTAACTCCTCATAGAACAAATCCTTCACATCATCAGAGGAATCGAGTGTCGGTGCATATGCAGTAATAATGGTGGCAAACCCACAAGAGGTTGCCAAGCGCAGGGATAATAGTCTTTCATTTCCTCCTGCTGGAATTTCAATCATTCCCAGTAACGAATTCTTCACTGCAAAGCCCACACCGTGTTGCCTTTTTTTCTGCCTGCCCTCTACCCTTCCAGAAAAAGGTGTAGTTGTTTTCCCTGAGTGACCCTTCCTCAGCGAGGCGAGTCTCCTGCAGGCCAGCAATATCAATGTTAAGACGATTGAGTTCGGCATCAATCACAGCCGTTTTTCTCACATCGTCAATATTGGTCAAGTCAGTGGAAAATCCTGGACACATGGTTCTCACGTTCCAGGTTGCAAGCCGTAGCTTGAGGTTTCTATTTTTATTTGTACCTGGTGCATTGGTTTTACAGCCTGCGATTCAGATTTTGTCCTAGCCCCAAGCACCCATTGAAGCAGGCAGGCTGTGGCGGATCAGCACCCAATTGGCTGGGGGCTGCCCAGCTTGAGGCGGGCGGTAGCTGATCAGTGACACCTATAGGTGTCTCCCACCGTCAGAGGCAACGCGTGGCGCCCCATGTCTACGCCAACTGACAAGGACTTATAACCCGTAACAGTTGCCTCTCGCTTTGATTCCGAGACCAGTTAAGACCAGGGATGGAGTTATTGCCTCTCCATAGCACAAAGCCTGGGCTAAAATATAGAGATCATGTGTTGCCCATGCAGCATGATCCTTCTCTCAGCCTGCCTAGTTCACTCCAGAGGAAAGGTAACACCCCTACATCTGGAACAAGACAAGCTGCAGAAGCTGCCGGATCAGCAAAGCAATGCTCTAACTGTCCGCCTGTCGGAGCTTCGATCCTAGACCAGTCGCCACCCAAGGCTTAGGGCCTGGTCTGCCCTGCCATGACAATTTTGTCTTTAGTTTGCATTTCTTCGCACCAGGGTAAGGCTCGTACCCTCCCAATTGCACTCTTCCGCCCGAAGCCGTTGGCACAATGTGGGGTGTCGGGTTTGGTAAGCGCCGCCCAACGTTCGGCGCTAACAGAAACCAGGTAGTACCGTCTACTGTTATACGGTAGCTCAGTCATATCTGACTAAGACCTGACTAACTAGCGAAAGTAACTGCTTAATTTATGCAGCAGTTACAAAATTATTTACTTACATTAATGTATGATATTTAATCAACAAAAGAAAGCTGTCGCAATGCACTGGGTACATTAAGAAAATGTGAGTACATTTTCATGAATTATTCTTTCACTAAGAACGAACATTTCACACAACATTTAATATTTAATTAATATAAATGGGCAGCTTTTTAAAACTGTTAATTAGGTCACAGCAAATCCTATTAAAAATTCTTAAACGTCGAGTGCATTTTTCTTGGACACTCGGACACTCTCGTGCTTTGTCGGCAGGCAGAACTGCGGAAAGAGACCAAGCCATATGGGGGTAAACCCAGTGCAATGAAGTTGATCCTCTCAAAAGGCAGGTCAGCATGGCCGAATGGGTAAGAACGCATTTTCTTAAACATTTGTTGTGCTGATGCTGAGGTAAGCTGTTCATCGCCTACACTGGACAACTGGATAAAAATGTTGACCTGTCATCCTTGACATGGTGATGTAAATTACAATTACATCCAAAGTTGGAGTGGGTTCACCTGATGGCGAGGGACACTGTTAATAGGGAAAGATAATAAACACGCACAATTCAGTCCGTCACTACTATAAATAGAGTGTATAGACTACACTTGCGTTCAAAGCAAGCAAGAGCCAAACAAATCCTATCAGAAGAGGAATGTGACCTTGACTTTCCTTTTACCAAAATGCACAATAAAATATACATCTTGCCAGGTTTTTTAGCAATGTGACAGACTTTTAATGAATAATAAATAATTGGTGGCCACTTCTAATCGTTAATTACGTCTCAGCACATCCTATCGAAAAATAGATAATACGTCAAGTTAAGCCTCGCCATCCCAGATCGAATTAAGTTACGGTACTATGTAGATCATTTAAAAATAAACATGCCACAGTAATAAGTAATATAATAGAAGGCAGAACTTCTTAGCTCCCAATTTACTGGGTCACGAGCAGAACTGCTTATCTTGGAAATTCCTCACAGGCTTCATTTGGATACCATTGGATTAATCTTGTCAAGCTGTATCAGTATCCAACTGTGATGGTTTCATAAATCAAAAAACAATTTTTAAATATTGTCTAAAAATTATACTTGTAGGTCGATAAATTATCATAAAAATAGGCAGTTCCATCGTGCCATTACCGAAATTAAAACAGAAGTGATGTATGGAATCATTCTGCCATGATTCACCTTGTCCCGGAAAACGCTATCTATTTACCATGCATTCTTTCAACGTCATTCATTCATTCAAATCTTACGTGACAATAACACACGTCATCCTGGGTTTTCTAGGAAAGGTTTGCCTAATATTCCATGCACAGCGATTGGTTGAAAACATCGTGACCTTTTATATAAATAAGATTATATTTCATACTTACCGTAATTAATTGTTTTTGGGTGTTATTGATAGAATTGCATCAATTATAGATGTATTTTTGAATTCTGCTTACAATTTTAAATATATCTGGAAAGTTTCATCCCTGTACTAGCTTTATTTGTGGATGAAAAACAACATTTTCTGCGAAGCGTGCCTTTGTGAATGGGGAAACGCATGGCCATGTGCCATGGCGACTTTGCATGCGCATATCGATTGGAATGGCATATACACTTTCACTTTTCAACACTCAAAACGTGCAATTTGACCTACTAAAGTTAAATAGAACACAAGTTTAAAGATTATTAATAATTTATTTGTATACCTGTACTATTTTATTATATATTAAATAAATATATTATATTCTATATATTATATATTATAATATTATATATATTAAAGAAACACGTTGCTGCGTAAGAACAGAAACAGACAACTCTGACTGGTTCTCAGTCGAAACAGGAGTGAAACAGGGTTGTGTCTTATTACCGATGCTTTTTGGAATAGCTATCGATTGGGTCATGCGCAAATGCACAAACAACACAAATATGGGTATCCATTGGGTTGACAAAATTCTAGAAGACCTGGACTTTGCCGACGACATAGTGCTTTTGAGTTCAACACACCCGGATGCCCAAGAGAAAATAAACCACCTCCAAAATGTTTCAGGGCAAATTGGTCTCCAAATTAACACCACAAAAACAAAGACTATTGATCTTACCAACAGTTCAGATGACACCAAATTGAACAGCTACGTTCTTGAAAAAGTCAACAGCTTCACATACCTAGGAAGCAAAATGACATCTACAGGGGACTCAACACCAGAAATATCATCTAGAATCGCACTGGCATCTAGTGCCTTCAATAAACTGTCAAACATCTGGAAGTCAAAGACACTCAGCAAACACACAAAACTTAAAATCTTCAACTCTTGTGTGATTCCAGTGTTAACGTATGGATGTGAAAGTTGGAAATCAACGGTAGCTTTAGATAAAAAATTAGACAATTTTGAGAACAAATGTCTTAGAAGACTTCTAAACATCCACTGGACAGACTTCAGAACCAATTCGCAAATAAGACAAGAGACTAAGCAAGATACAGTATCCAATTTCATAAGAAGACGCCGTTGGAACTACATCGGCCATGTACTCAGAATGGACAAGTCAAGACTCCCCTACCAAGCCCTCATATGGTCACCAGTAGGGAAAAGAAAACGGGGAAGACCAAGAGAGACCCTGCGTAGAACCATCATTAGAGAAGGCTCATTCAACGGCCAAGTAAATATCCAAGATCTACAACAGATAGCAGCGAACCGCCAGGCATGGAGAGACAGGACTTCTGCCCTATGCGCCGCCTTAGGCTCAAGAGGAAAGACTAACTAACTAACTATTTTTTAATTAATTAACAT
Organism: Cepaea nemoralis; assembly: GCA_014155875.1. NCBI lineage: Eukaryota > Metazoa > Mollusca > Gastropoda > Stylommatophora > Helicidae > Cepaea > Cepaea nemoralis. The sequence continues at coordinate 5,960 of JACEFZ010005617.1, forward strand.
GACGGAACATGTTTTTGATGAGTCACTGAGTGCCTTTGTAAATGGGAAACCCAAAACGGCGGCTTGACTATATAAATAGGGAGACTCTATTAGCAATAATTGCGAATAGAGAAAAATTATATATGCAATAGAATTGCAGGAAGTAACAAACATGTCACAGCGTCTGCTCACTAGTCAGTTTTAGTTTGAGCCATTAAGAAGTCTAAGAAGGTGGTTAATTTAAATAGGAATGTTCACTGTTGCGAGTTTAATTCTGCCGAATTCTCTGTAATTTTTAATGAATCACCCTTCTTCTTACTTCTGTCCGTTCTTCTGGCATCCCGTTTTATTTTTACATTACATTAGTCCTTTTTAAATAACAAGAATAATTTTCCAGAACTTGTATCCCCAATACAAATAACGATCCCTACAAATAATTGTGTCCCCAGGTGAGTTCAATAATTGTCAACTTTCCTTTCTGTACACTTACTGGTATGTTACCAGGCATCCATGTTTGTTTACATTACTGTCCTACAGTACTTTGTATGTCCTGATAATTCTGGTCCAAACTGACAGTAATATGCTTCGATCATCACACTTTATTCACATGCTTCCAGTTTCTCAGTTCTATATTTTAGTTCCTAATGTTTAATATTTTTACGTATTTGCTGAAAATGAACAAACAAAAATAAATTTACTTAACTGACAAGGAATCAAACCTCAAGCTCCCGCCTGACAGGTGGAGACACTTATCACTACGCTACTGAGAAGACGTTAACGCATCTGCATAAATTTATAATATAGCTAAAGACATAGGAATAATCACGTTACCTACTTTTACTGCGAATATAATTTTTTTTCTATTCGCAATTCTATTGCGAATAGTCACTTTGATATAAATAATCTTTGTAGAAACAATCATTGTGTCCTCGCTAGCGTAGTCGTAAGCATTCCGCCTGTCATGCGGGAGACCGGGGTTCTATTCCCAGCTGGCTATTTTTTATTTTTATTTTTTTAAATTTGTCACAAAATTAGGTGATATAATAGAAACTATTAAACATTACGAACTAAAATATTATATAGAAGAAACTGGAAGTTTGTGAATAAAGTGTGCTCTATGGATCTGTGCAAGCTGCCGACTGCCGGGGAGCGCATCCCACAGAGGCAGCGGAATGATCGCATATCAGAATTGATGGATCCAACAGATGTCTTTGTTTAATGTGAATTTTAATTGCCATATAAAATATCGCCCCTGAATCAGTATAGTTACATCTCTAAACTTGCTCGAATTGTGGTTGAAAAACAGTTTTTCTGCAAAGATGTGACTTTGTGAATTGGAAACCCATGGGTCGTAACGGCCGCGCATATCGATTACGCTACACTTTGTAACACTAAAAATGTGCAACTTAAACTACTAAAGTTAAAGTGAACACAATTTTAAAGTTTAATAATAATTTATTTGTATACTTGTACTATTTTGTAATCATTTAACATTACGGAACATATTTTTGAAGTCAGTTTTCATATGACCGTTTGAGACAATCTCGCACGCACAGACGCGCACAGATCACTGGTGAAGGTAATCAGATACACTGGAGAGCTCTGTTGTTGTTGTTTGTCCATCAAGAATAATGATGACCATTCATTTCATCCAGTGGGGTTGAAGGTATGGAGCCGTGAGTTCTAAGATGGCTGATAAGGCCTATTTTGGCTCGAAATGTTCTTTGACAATGTGGGCAAAGAATGCTTGACGTTTCTGGAGGAGGATTTCCTGCAGTGGTTTTTCTGTCCTGTCTTTTCTTCACAGCTCTTGCAGTCCTGGTTGCCTCACATATGACTGCACCCTTGCGTAATGATGCAGGCCACGAATTTCAGTCTCTGGCTGCAGTCTCCCAGGTGTCATGATGAATTCCAAAAGCATTCAGTGAGATTTTCAGAGTGTCTTTAAAGCATTTTCTCTGGCCACCTTGGGAGCGTTTACCACAACGCAGTTCACTGTAAAAAATTCGTTTAGGGAGCCTATGATCTGGCATGCGAGTCAAGTGACCAGCCCAGCGAATCTGATTCTTCATCAGTAGAGTGTGGATACTGGGCATGGACCCTCTTTCTAGGACTTGTGTCTGGAATCTTGTCTTGCCATTTAATCTTCAGTAGCTTCCTTAGGCAGACTGTGTGGAAGTGGTTTAATTTCCTAGCGTGTCGCTGATAAACAGTCCAGGTTTCACAAGCATATAGTGTGGATAATACAACTGCTTTGTAGACTTTTAGCTTTGTTTGCAGGCTTATTCCAGTTCTGTCCCATACATTCTTGTACAGTCTGCCAAAGGCCCGCACTGGCCTTGGAGATTCTTGCATTCACTTCAGTCATCAATTGTGGACAGCTTGTGACACAGTGCTGCCAAGATAGGTGAATTTGTCCACAACACTTAGTCTATGATCATTCACTTTGATATTTGGCACAGTGTGATTATTCCCTGGAGCTGACTGGTACATAACTACAGTCTTCTCCAAGTTGATATTGAGCCCAAAGTTGGCACAGGCATGTGAGAACTTGGATGAAGAATGACTTGTGCAATGACTTGGAATAAAGTGAGGAAGAGTTGCGCAATTCGTCGACCTCACTCTCTCACCTGAGTCCATCTGAGTCCAGTGGCAAGACAAGTCGAGACGACTGGAGACGAATACAGGTGCAGTGGATGACCAGGGCGCTCTACGTGCCTTGCCGTGCTCATTACGTTCCACAACGCTTTGCAAGTAAACGCCATCTTGCCCGTTGAATCAGGAATGATTTCTTCCGCGCAGTCTGCCGAGTCCTGTCTTCACATGCTGGGTAGGCATACCCTAGTTTACCGCTTGGTTTGACACCAAATCGGTTACCCATGCCTGGTTTAGCCAGCCTCTCACAGCTGTTGCCCGGGGGTGGCCGCTGTCGCATGCTGACAGCTACTAGGAGCCACAGGCACAAGCTGGGTGTCAGGCTTGGTAAGGGGGGTATGGGGTGTCAGGCATTGGTAGCACCTTTGGTAAGGATGACTCTCATGTCCTTTGCAAGACCCATCCCCCACTGGAGAGCTCTAATATCGGGTGAATAGCGTGAGAAATCGCAACTCGTCTCACGTTCACAAAAATGTGAATATCTTCACTTAGAAGTGACATACAGGCATCATTGAGGTACTATTATTTGAATTTCAAGGCCTATCTACTGTGGCGGTCTCATTTGTAAATTCTCAAATTTAAAATCGTGATAGGACACTAACAAATCAAGGAAGTATCCGAATCAGAAAAGGACCATTGTCTTGGAGCGGTGGCGTGACACCTGATAAATGATTATACGCACCGTCACAAAATGATAAATATGTAACCCATGACTTACCATCAACAAATCTCTCAGATGTAGACATATTCAGCAACGTCAACTAACAAGGGAATCCAGTCTGGCATTCGCGAGCGGCCATGTTTGCTAGACATCAACAGGGTTGCCAGATCACCGTGATTTTAAAAAAAGCCAAGTCACAAAATAAAAAAGCCAGAAAAGCCGAACATTGCCCAGTCATCATCATCATCATCATAATCTTTCACTTCTGCCGTCAAGCGTCATGGGGTGGAATAATTTGCGTTCCAGCGCCCGGTGGGCGGCACTGGATAGTGTCATTCCGTGTGTTTGTTCAATGTCTTTGATGTCGTCAATCCATTTTCGTCTTGGACGTCCTCGTGGTCTCGTCGCAGATGATCTTTGATGTAAGGCCAGTGATGGTAGTTGCTGATGTTGCATTCTAACAACATGGCCAAACCACTTGATCTTCTGTCTTTCAATAAATGTGGCACAAGATGTTGATCCCACAGTCTGTCTGATATTAGCATGTCTTACTCGGTCTCGGATTGTTAAGTTGGCAGCTCTCCTCAGGCATCTCATTTCGCAGGTGTTGATTTTGCGAAGGTGTAATTTGGATAAAGTCCAGGTTTGAGATTGGTAGCATAGGGTTGGTGCCCAGTGCCATGTAGCGCAGTAAGTAAAATGCAGTATCGGGAAAGTAAAAGTAAAAATATAAAGTGCACAATGAAAGCACCAGTGCGTACGTACAGAGGATGACGCAAAAAACAGACAGAAGTCAGAGAGCAACGAAGAACGGCAAGAAGGAAGGTCATCGCGGCATTCGGAGAGGCTTATTATTAATTGTTAACATCAGGAAGAGACAATTGAAGTAGGCAATGAAGGAACATGCGGAGATATCTATCGAGAACCAACGGAAAGGACATAGGGCACGAAACACGGCTTAATAGCGGGGAAATTGGATATGAAGCACAATCAGCACTGATGGGCCGTTGGCAAAGTTAACCGACTGTGGAGAAGATACTCTCAAGCAGTTGTGGCGTGAGTGGTATAGTGATGGACATATAACGTAAGTGTAAACCCTTGGTGAGTGTGAAAATAGTGTAATGGAAAGCTTGACGATAATTCCGTATCTGGTTGAGAGGGCATAATGAAAGGACACAATGTAGATGCGATTATGGTTAATCATGTGGATTGCCAGCATGTTGTGTGGATCGTTGAAGACTCCACCTTAATAAAGATTAGAATGGATGAAGACGCACTTTTCCGGCGTTATTTTTAGAAACACTTCAAAGGTTGAGCATTCGATATAGTTACTTACGTGTGATAGCCAGTAACCTGGAATAACGAGTCAAGTGTCAGGGATGAAATAAGCCAGTGATTAGACAAGCATCGAACGTAAAGGCAAAATGGCAGGTGCACTCCCGGGCATAAAGATGGGAGGCCCGTTGCGGCAGATACTAAGCCCGGAGAATAAAGATGGGGAGCCCGTTCCGGCAGATACTAAGCCCGGAGAACAAATATTAGTGCCCGTGTCAACCAATAGGAGCACCGGAGAATAAATAGGTGTGCCCATGGCGATAGAGATTAGCCGTTCCTACTAACATAACAGAAGGACAAGGATGTAAATACAAATCAGTTTTGATAAATATAGACATTTGTTTTGAATCATTTACACAAACGCATCAGGACCAGAAAATACACATAGAAATATTTTCTACAAGTCAACCAGATGTCCTTTTTGTGCATCATTGTAGCGTAGCGTATTCTACTAGGATGAAAAATAGATCAAAGTAGATACTAAATAGACTTCTACGAATAGAGAATCTAACCACTGCTGAAGAAGCGATCAAATGGCTCGCAATTCTAGAAGAATGATTTTCAAAGTCCCAGAATGGATCACTACTACTAAACAGTGCCAGGCGGAAAGTTATGACGACCCACTGTACTAACCAATGAAGACAGTATGTCAAATTATTCCTGCTAACATGCCTGGATGAAAAATGATCCCCCGCCGCATAATTCATTCTCACACAACGGGAGATAAGACAGATTTATAAGTATAGATATAGTCCTTTCACTCGCCACACAATCTGATGATGCTATTAATCTACCTTGATAATGACAAAGTCTGGTTGTTATGTTTACAAGTACACAGAAAATATTTTAATGCTAATAACACTACGCGAGACCCACGGGGAACTCACTGACACAAAAGAGATGCGCAGATCTCTGATAAGTCTACAAGGATGTTATATTTTATGGTAAATGTCATTTGGTGTAGATGCTTAATCATTGACTAGCATACTCGACCACTCGAGGACATAAATTTTGTGAATTCTTTGCAGTGGCAAACGGGTTGTTAGCCACTCATCTGATAATCCTTGGCCTCCTGGATGGTAAGTAGAAGGTGCTGACTGGATAGTGGTATGGACTCCACTCTCGGCTGCATCACGTGAGTGGTGTGTAGCTCAATCACAGGTCGTGACTACGGCTACTGTTGATCAGGGTGTACGCTCTGTGAATGACAGTGAGAAGGGGTGAATAATCCTTCAAGAGTTGTAAATTCAAAACAATGTTTTCCCGTAGTGAATTTGAATAACGAAGACACAAACAATAGATTGCACAATTTATTGCCTGGCATATTTCGCTGCATCTCGTCAGGTACATACTGCAGAAATCACACAACTTACGTAAATTAACTAGATAAATCCTTCAAGTTAAAATATACACATATTCGCACAGTAATGTCAATTATCTACCACGGTAATTTTAAGCTGACTAACATGTCTTTCTGTTTGCACAATTCTGGCTTGCGTTGATTGATCATAATTGCTTCTGCAAATTTTAACAAGCGAGTATTTTGTGTGTTAAACAACACGCTAAAGGCAGTGTCTCTGTCAACCACATGGCCGCTCTCGACAATGTGCCAACCAATTGAAGACGCCGGGAGCTTCCAGTGTGTCGGCCCCACGAGGCTATCATCGCCTGTGTGTTGTATCTTGTTGACCCGTTGAGGTATGTGTTCTGACACTCGTTTGTTAAGCTGTCTCTCTGTTCTACCAATGTAGAAGGCCTGGCATCTACATGTGAATTGGTAAATACAATTGTTTGTGGCGTTCAGAGGAACAGGCTCTATGACTGCTGGTGTAGGAATCGGTACGGTTTTATATCTAATGACTGGAGTTTTTTTTTAGCATATCCTTTACAGGACTTAGCTGTCAACACCAGCATCTTTCAGCTGTATGTTGATCTCTTGGCAAGATTACGCTCAGTAGTTTGCCACTGCTTTCTGAGCGGGCGGCTCACATACCCCGTAAGTTACCGATGCGATTCGAACAACTGCTGATTTGAACCGTCATCACGTTACCGACGAGAGTATACGAGATTACGGAGAAAAGTCATAACCTCTAAGCCACGAAGCCAGCTGGAGTTGCAGCACAGAATATTCGGCCTACTGCTTTAGTAAGCCGATCTTGTAGATGTTGCATTACGTCATCCCCTCGAAAGGTTAGCTGGATGAATACCTTGAGTTTAGGGACTGTAGTTAAGTCTGGTTTTGGTTTGGGCTGTTGGCAGTGGCGCTTTATAAATCCTGTGGAGTACCCATTCAGGTTTAAGACATTCTTCAGAGTTTCAAATTCCTCTGTCAGTGTGTCCTGGGTGCATATCTTTCTAGCACGGTCAAACAGGGTCCGTACTAAGCCCCGTTTGTACTGGACAGGTGTGAAGCTCTGAAAATTTAGGTATAGGCCAGTCCATGTTCCTTTGCGACACACTGATCTTTGAATTGTGCCATCTGCTCTACGTCTCATTAGAATTTCTAGGAACGGTAACGCTCCGTTGTGTTCGTGTTCCATTGATAGAGAGATGTTTTTATGCGTCTTGTTCATTGTGTCCTGGAACGATGTTGCTTGTAGCTCGTCTGTGGTGATAATTAGTATATCGTCCACATAACGACGGTAAAAGGCCAAGGTGTTGATGTCTGGGGATCTCTTTTCTTCTAAATGTGCCATGAAGATGTCCGCCAGAATAGATCCAGGAAGACTCCCCATGGCCACTCCGTCAATTTGGCGGTATGACTTAGAAAATTGAATTTATGTTGGCGGTACATAGTAGTAGTAGCCTCTCCAGAATAGGTGTTGGTATGCCTAATTTTAGTTGTTTGTCTTCAATGCGTTCCCTTATTATTTTCACTGTCTCCTCTAATGGAACGTTAGTGAATAGGGAGGCTATATCCATGGATGCCATGTGTTTGTTATTTATGTCCATAGTATCCAATAATTCCACCAGTTGGAATGTATCTCTGAATATTTTTTGATCGAAGGACTGTCGTACTGGCTTTAACATTTCGTCTAGCCATCTCGCCTTTCGGTGTTGTGCAGAGTTAACAATGGACAGGATAGGTCTTAGTGGGATGCCGGACTTGTGAAGTTTGGGTAGACAGTACATCTGAGGAGTGTGCGAGCCACGTGGTGTGAGCGTTTTTGCAGTGGCCTCACTGATGAGTCCCGCATTCACAAGTGACATGTCAGACTACCAGAGAAAAATGGATGAAATATTGTCAGATGAATCAAAATTCAGGATAGATCAAAAAGTAAACAAGTCGGAGGACCTGGATGCAATAATACTACCTGCTTTCTGTTAGCGCCGAACGTTGGGCGGCGCTTACCAAACCTGACACCCCACATTGTGCCAACGGCTTCGGGCGGAAGAGCGCAATTGGGAGGGTACAAGCCTTACCCTGGTGCTGAGGAAATGCAACCTAAAGACAAAGTGTCATGGACAGGGCAGACCAGGCCCTAAGCCTTAGGTTGGCGGCTGGTCTAGGATCGAAGCTCCGACAGGCGGACAATTAGAGCATTGCTTTGCTGATCCGACAGCTTCTTCAGCTTGTCTTGTTCCAGATGTAGAGGTGTTACCTTTCCTCTGGAGTGAACTAGGCATGCCGAGAGAGGGATCATGCTGCATGGGCAACACATGATCTCTAGTATTTTAGCCCAGGCTGTGTGCTATGGAGAGGCAATAACTCCATCCCTTACAAACTATAGTCAGTCAAGATGGCAAGGTGCCAATGATATATATATATATATATATATATATATATATATATATATATATATATATATATATAGGTGTGTGTGTGTGTGTGTGTGTGTGTGTGTGTGTGTGTGTGTGTACTTGGCGAGAATTCAATCTCCTATAAACCTAGTGAATATTCTAGGGTTTTTAAACTATATATTATACAGTATGTTATTGAAATATTAGTTACGCGTGCCTACTGTCCCAGGGCAAGTTTGGCTAAATAACATATTCAGTTTTGGCCTGCAAGTCTTGTAATAACACATAAAATCTGCCTGGCCACTAGTTGTCGGCCAGCAGACAGCTACTCGTGCAGTTCGCCGATTAACCTGATGCGGGAAGGACACGGGAGAGCCATAAAATAGCTGTACGACACTTTGTAACTAACAGAAAACCCATAACGGCGACATTAAGTCATAGGTTCGATAGAACAAATTTGTGAAATATTTGAATACCACAAGTATCTAGAAATTACTAAGTTGGTGGCCACTGTTTGTGTTTATTCTCATCTTCATATTATCACTTTGAATGCCAATTGGTGTTATCATCTATAATATTAATATGAACACATGTAAATCACTGAATAGTGAGTGAGAAAGTGAGTATGGGAGAGAGAGAGAGAGAGAGAGAGAGAGAGAGAGAGAGAGAGAGAGAGAGAGAGAGAGAGAGAGAGAGAGAGTTAATGAGTGTGAGAGTGTGTGTGTGTGTGCCTGTGTAAGAAAGAGAGAGAGAGAGACAGAGAGAGAGAGGAGAGAGAGAGAGAGAGAGTTGCGCATGCATGTCGTGTAACATGCCATTCCATCTTTTTGTGTGTGTGTGGTGTATTCTCATCTTTCATATTATGATTTTGTATGCCACTTGATCTTATAATGTATAATATAACATTACTTTAACGTGAGTGAGAGAGTTAGTGAGTTGTGGGGGGGGGGGGGGGGTGGGGGGGGGGGGGGGAGAGAGAGAGAGAGAGAGTTGAATTGCATAACTAATTTTTACGCTAAACAATGTACATATACAATGTTTTCTCCATTTCTTACAATTTTTGAGAATTTTTTTCTCATGACAATCGTCAGTGTATGTGTGTGTAAATTGTGGGAGTTTGTTCATACTAGTTTCAGTGATCATGTGAGGCATCATTATGTGTCTAGATGTGAGGATGTGTATGTGGGTGTATATGTGAGGGATATGTGTGTGTGAGTGTGAGATGTATGTGTGGAGGGGTTGTATATGAGAGATTGTGTGGGTAGATGGGTGAAGGGATGTGTGGTCGGTGGGGGATGTGTGTATGGATGAGGGATGTGTGTGTCGGTTAGGGATATTTGAAGTTAGTTAGTTAGTTAGTTAGTTAGTTAGTTAGTTAGTTAGTCAACAGATCATCCTCAATGCACATCGAACCATTCAGTCCATAAGTGCTCGGTTCCCCTCCTCAGCAAATCCCGCAGCGTGTAGCGGCTAACGACACCAGTTCTGTGTTGGTTTATCAATCTTCTTTGGCTTCCTGCGTAGTATTCTTGTTTGGCTACTCCTATTTTAATTTGCTATTCTTGCAGTCTGGCCATGGTTGTAGATTCACAGTGATCATTTGGTTCTCGCAAAAGTCTTACTTCTCGTTGAGCATTCAGAATGTCAGCTTGGTCCATTGTGCGTCCGCCCTCCACAGTAGCCTTACCTGCGAGCCTGTCAGTCCGCTCATTTCCTTGTACTCCCTCATGAAACTAATCTTTGCCAGCCGAGACCGCTCCAGAGACAGCAACCATTCTCTTCGGATCCACCCATTCTCTAGACCCTTGAGCATGTTCATTGAGTCGCTAAGCAAACATGCCCTAGTGAATGTCTGTCTCAAGTCATGTTATTGCTTTACTTACTGCCATGACTTCCATAGTCAGGCTACTTGTGGTCTCTGCAAAAGCACCAGAGTCCTCCTTCACAATTCTCCCTCCGGCCTGAGCCGTAAAGGCCCATGAGCTTCTCACATGTCGAACGACAGAACCATCTGTGTAAATGACAGCATCGCCGTCTAGCGAATTCTCGAAAATCAGCGCTTGTACTTCCGCCTCCACAGCAGCCGGATTTTCTTGTCTGCATTTTCTGTCTAGTTGGATGCAAACTGAAAAAGATATGCAGAAATCTGTTGGCACTTGTATCTACTTCTCGCCAGGTTCTAAGTCCTCAAGTGAACACACCTGTTGAAGAATGTCTTCGGCGTGACCCATCCACGACCGTCCTCTTTTTAACTTGCTGCCCTTCACCTTCATAATTTCACTATGCAGTGGATGTTGTGTGTTTGCGTTAACTCTGAGATAGGCGCGTGATCTGCATACTTATATTCTGTCTTCAATGGTTGGAAAATCAAGAAGGTAGCGCGTCGCCCTGCATGCTGTATCTCTTGTACATCCAAGAATAATGCGCATAGCTTCATTCTGTATCCTTTCCATCCTTTCTATCTGCTTACGGATGAGAGTCAGGATTGCCATTGCATACTCAAAAACAGACATGACCAGCCCCTAGTACAGAAGACATAGATGTCGCTGCTCACAGTTTGCTGCCGCCATCACCCGCATTGCAGCCAAACTCCGCTTGACCTTTGTTATCACCTGGCCTGTGTGCTCATTATAAGCAAGGCTTCGATCAAATCGGATCTCCAGGTATTTCATTGCCTGCGTTCTTTCCACCGTCTCTGAACATCGCTTTACAGTTGGTGTTGGAGTGTTGACAATATGATTATTCAACGAGAGCTAAGTCATTGTAGCCTTTATTAGGTTGACCATTGCCCCAGCTTCATCACACCAAGTACTTATGCGATCGAGTTCGGTTTGTAGTTCCACAGCAACCTGATCTCTATCCTGGATATTTGAAGGATGTTTGGAAGTGTGTGGGTGTTGGTGGGTTGAGGTAGGGAATGTGTATTTGGGTGGGTGAGTGAGGGATGTGTGGGTGAATGGGTGTGTGATAGATGTGTGTGGGTAGGAGATGGGTGTGATGGGTGTGGGGGATGGGTTTGGGATATGTCTGTGAATGGGGATATGTCTGTGTGGGTGGGAGTGTGTATGGGTGGATGGGATAAATGTGAATGGGTTGAGAATGTATGTGTGGATGGTGAGAGTGTTTGTAGGTGGGGATATGTGGGTGGGAGGGGAGATGTATGTGTGTGGGTGAGAGATGTGTGTGCGGGTATTGTATGGGGAGTGCATGTGGGGGATGTGTGTGTGGGAGAATATGTTTATGGGTGGGGTGTTGTGTGGGAGGGGATTTATGTGAGGATGAGTGGTGGGTGGGGGAAGTGTGGTTTGGTGTGGGATGTGTGGGTGGATGAAGTATGTATGTGAGGGTGGGGGATGTATGTTTGGCTGGGTGGTTGAGGTGTTTGTGGGTGAGTGGGTAGATGGGAGATGCACGTGTTGATGGGTGGGTTGGGGATGTGTGGATGTGAGTGGTTGATGGGTGAGTTCGTGAGTGGGTGGATGTGTGTGAGAGATGTGTTTGTGGGGTGAGTGAGGGTAGATGTGTGTGGGCGGCGCATGTGTATGGATGGGGTGTATGTGGGTGGAGAGGTGTGTGTGGGTTGGAGGTGTGTGTTTTTAGATGGGGAATGTGTTGGTGGGTGGGGATGTTTGTATGGGTGGGGAGATGTGTGTGTGTGTGGGGGGGGGGGGGGGGGGGGTGGTGTTTGAAGATGTGTAGTTAAGGGATGTGTGATTGGGGGATTGGAGATCGGGCCCAATTTGTTACCCTTTGAAAATAAAGTTCGTTCGTTTGTTCCCTCGTTGATAGGTGTGATCACACATATTTGAAGTTCTGCACCTTCATTGATGGTATATGAGCCAGCAACCTGCAGCAACGCATACTTACCTGTCTTGAACACCCTGTCTATTGCCGGAGAGTGAATCAGCAATCTGAACTGGAACTTCATCCAAGTCAACAACCCGGAGCAAAGTCTAGAGCTAAGTGACCCACCACCTCGACTGACACCTTTAGCCGGCCAACTTAGTCTAGGATTCGATTGCCTACACACCAGGGAGACTACCTTTACACGCCACACATTTTTGTTTTCAATAAATTAATTGTTCTGTGTTATTCAAGAGCCATTACCTAGTCTGTTCTTGTTATCCTCTAGTTAACATTAGAATACGCAGAGAACGAAGTAATGAAAGTTGTAACTTCATAATTGTAAACTATCTCCATATTGTGAGAAAGGATCAGATAAGGGGGTTCTTTTATTTTACAGGCATTCGTAGCCAGATTAATTAAGCCTACTGTCTAGAATACTAGTATGGTTGTTCGCTTAACCTATCTGTGCCTGGACACTGTCTGAAGACGTGGTCATTCCTGGGACTGTTCACAAATCATACATCCTAGCATCGCGAGCCTCGCCGGCCTCTTCTTCGACAGTGATTAGTCATTCCGAATCCTGAAAGTCTATTTGTTGCTATTTCTGATCATTGTCTATCAAAATAGTCAACATAACGCTACAGCAATGAGACGTCTCGGTGGTTGTCACAGGATTGGCGGTTTCCTTTACGTTTGTAAAGGTGGACTATTGATGCGTCCTTGAAATCTTGTGGCATGGTCTCGTTCACCCATATGTTTGTACAGATTTGGTAAAGCTGCTCTGTTAGGACCGGCCCACCTGCCTTGTATATCTCTACTGGGATGGAGTCAGGACCAGGCGTCTTTCCACTGGAGAGTTGCTGGATGGCATTGTTTACTTCCACTATGGTTGACAGGTCAGTAAGAGAATCATTGGTGGGAACTTGAGGAAGGCAGTTGAAAGATGTTGCTGAAATGCTCTACCCAGCGTTGAAGGATTTCTTTCTTATCGGTGACCAATGTCTCCCCACCTGCACTGAGGAGGGGAACTACGCCTAGTGATGTCGGACCATAGACCGCTTTCAGTGAGTCGTATAAGTTTTTCATATCATGTTTTCAGCAAAGTCTTGAATTTCACCAGGTTTGTTGCTCAACCAGGAGTCCCGCGTGTGCCAAAGTTTCTGCCGCAGTATCCGAATGTTATTGAAGGCCTCTTTTGTGTGTTGACTTCGGGTTGTTCAAATATGCCTTGAGGAGGGGGTGTTTCTCGGCCAGCAATTGGCTGATGTCTTCAGAATTTCTGTTCACGTGGCAATCTACTGTCATTTTCTGAGGTAATGCCTCTCTGCCAGTTGTTCTGGCCGTTCCATTGCTCTGTTGTCGGTGGTCGCTGTTACGGTTCCCTAATGTAGCTTTGACGTTGTACACCTCAGTCTGCGGAGTGTGTTTAGCGCTGACCCATCACACTGCTCAATCACGAACAGCTAAAAGCGACATCGAAGGCTAATCAATGAGCCTTTCCTTTAGCATCTGACGAGGTGCAATAGTCTCTCAACTGCGCCACAAACTGGTCTCTGAGCATTGATTCATGAAACGTTGAGACGTTCTGACTTTCTTGGGCGCAGATCACCTCTTCGAATTCCCGGTGTAGTTTATGGGAGAAGTGGATGATCGATTCTCGACTACCTTGTCTGGAGGGGAAAAAATGTCGCCTTTAGTTCTTGGAGGGTTCGTTTATCACCGTAGATGGTTGCTAAAACCCCCAGCATTTTGTCAGGGTCATTCTCAGTGGTGTGCAGCTTTAATTGTGTGCACATGCGGTGAAATAGTGTCGATTATTAGATCGACTTTATTAGCGGTCCCCATCATGCCCGCCCTGAATGCTGAACGAATTTCACGTAAGTAGTCATTCACAGTTGGGCCACTTAGGCCCCGAAAGTGTTGATATATTTTTTCGAGTGGATATCATGATGTACCTCACTTGTTCACATGGCGACGTTGTTGGGTGGGAATCAATAGTTCTCAGCACAGAATCAGTCGACCCCTCGTTGTTTTCGACTAATACTGAACAGCGTGTGCTTCTGGTAGCCATGATCGTTTGTTTGCTTTTGCTGACAACTTACGTTTACCACACACTGGACAAGACTGGGTCAGCTCCTTCTGGGTAATTTGCCGTAGAGTGGGTCCACCGGGTGTACCAAGAGTCCCTAACTGAAAAGACTTATTAGAAACTTCTACTGACAACTGTGATAGCTTACCGACAAACTATAGGATGAGAAGGCCTAAATAGACCAAACACTCACTAAGAAAAGCTGTCAAACTAACAATAATAAACTACCGCCTGTATGCAACAACTCATTGTATGTGAATCTGTCTTATACCTAACTTTGAAGCAGGCAAACAAAGCTACTTTGGAATATCCTGTTCGCAGGCCAATTGTGTGATAGCAGGAAGGAAAGATCGATGAGAGAAAGATGATGAGTAGTGGAAAAGAGAGAAGACACGTATAAAGAATAAAGAAGAACGAACGAACGAAAATCTTTATTTTCAAAGGGTTAAGAATTGGGCACGCAGGCCCGTCTGACATTCTGCCCTTCTTCTCTATTTCCTCTCATACATTCTTTCATTCAACATCTCTTATGAAGCAATTCTTTGACAACAAAAGAACAATAAGCATTAAAACGCATGAAAAATAATCAATAATACATGACTCGTTGAGGCAATGTTTAACATGGGCATCATGAATACCCAAGGTGGGTGTAACGTGCCATACATATGGGAATGTTTTTTTTTGTGTGGCTAGTTGTCGTTCGAGATAATTTACCATTATTATTGTCTTTGTTGTTTTTTAAGGGGGCAGGTAGTCTGTTCTGAGGTTGTGTTCAAACAGGTTGCGACTGTATTATAATGATTGGTGGTGTCTTTGATTTCTTGTGGAAGATTGTTCCACAACTGAGTGGCAGAGTATGCTAAGCTTGTTTTATTTAAGTCTATCCTAGGTTTAGGGACATGGAGTATATTTAGTCGTCAGCTATGTCTTGCGTTATATTTAAACAATGGCCAAAGGTAGCTTGGAGCATTTTTAAATAGCATTTTGTGAATTAGTTTAGCCTTATTAAAAAGTAGGCGTTTGTGGAGTGGCAGTAACTGAAGACGTTCATGTAGGTTAGAATTGCCTGTAAGCTTATCACCATTGATTAGACGCACTGCCCTTTTCTGGAGTGAATAAAGGCGTTTTGTTATTGATTTGGAGCATCTGTCCCAGATTGTGGAGCAATAATCAATATGTGTTTGTATGTGGGAAGTATAGAATATCTTGATTGGGTTTTCGTCGAGGAAATTTTTAATTTTGGCAAGTTGGTATACTTTTTTGGCTATTTGTTTAACTACAGCATGAAAATGAGAATTAAAGAATAGATTTTGATCTATGATAAGACCCAGTGTCTTGTGCTCAGTTACACTTTCTATAGACGTGCTGCCTGGTTCCTATTAACATAGATTTCGTTTTAGAAATGTTAATTTGCATGCGGTTTGCATGACTCCAATTAACTACACTATTTATTTCCTGTTGCAAGGATAATTCTAGCACATTACGATCAATACCGTTTGTATATACTGTGCAGTCGTCTGCAAATAGATCGCAGGACGCTGACAGATATAAGGGAAGATCATTCATATAAATGGCAAATAACAGAGGGCCAAGTACAGACCCCTGAGGTACTCCAGTATTAATGGTAATGGCTTGGGATAGAGATTTATTGTGTGATACTCCTTGTTTTCTGTCTCATAAAAATGAGTTGATTAATGTCACTATATTAAAGCTTACTTTCATTGTTTCTAGTTTTTTTTAAAAATTAGGATAGTATGATCTATCATATCGAATGCTTTTCTGATGTCTATAAACATCGTCCCACATAGAGCATTGTTGTTAGTATTTTGGTGACAGTTTTCTATCATGTTTGTTAGGGCCGTATGACAGGAATATTTTGGCCGAAATCCTGACTGACTTGTCAGCAATTAGTTTGTGGCTAACTAAGTGCTCTAGTATTGTTTTGTGGATGTGCTTTTCTAGCAGTTTGGATAGTGAGGACAATATGGAAATTGGCGTATAATTACTCATGATATAATCGTCTGATGAACCAGATTGTAAAGGATACACTTTAGCGATTTTAAAGGCTGATGGGAAGTGGCCTTTGGTGAGACAATGATTGTATATAAAAGTTAGTGACTCGCAGATCGCCGGTGCAGCATAGCGAAGGATCCGATTACTGATTCCATCTAGTCCTGATGAGTTATTGTTTTTAGGTTACTGAGATGAGTAAATACTTCAGTGATCGTCATTAGCGGTATGTTTGTGGGAATGCCTCCATAGCATTTGCTCTCACAGAATGATGATAATAAAGATATGTCATGAGGCACATCTGGTATTGCAGCCTTCTTTTGGTTTATGTCTGACTGAAAGAAACTACTGAATTGATCACATGTAACCTGATTTGATGGTAACAATTATGATGATTTGTGCTTGTTTGTCAAGGTATTAATTGCTTTCCATATATCTTTAGTGTTGGTTTTATCTATTATTAAGTTCTTAACATGGTTTTTCTTTTCCTTTCGAATAACATATTGAACTTTGTTTCTCAGACTATGGTATATAGTTAGATCTCTATGTTTATGTGTCCTGTCCCGGTCTCTCATAAGTTCAACTACCTCCTGTGTGATCCACGGGGACCTAGTGTGATGTTTAAAACAAACTTCCTTAAATCGAACATGCTTATCAAATACACTTAGAAAAGTCTTCAGCCAGTGGTCCAGAGCATCATCTGGGTCAGGAAGCTGGTAAGTGATAGGATAAAGATATATAGGTTCGTTCTTTCTGATGTAGAGGCAACTAATTATAGAGACCCTTTGTTTTGCCTCCTGGGCTCACAGGTATACATGTCACAAGTACAACACACTGTCTTAACTGACACTAGTACAGGCACTCAAAAGAATAAGCTAACAGTAAATCAAGTTTATTTGCGCCTCAAAAGAAATTACAAAAGCATCATATGAAAACAATTCGAATCAGTACAAGAGAAATGCCGTCAGACAACTAACATCCATAAAATACAATCAAATAAATGTTATCAATAGAGAAACTCAACTAAACCAGTTTTGTCAGATAGATGAACCAGTACGATCAGGAGAATCTAACAAGAAAGTACATCCACCCTACCATGGCTAAACGTCTGCACCACTCGTTTATTTTCCGCACCCCTGGCTTACCCAGGTAATCAAATAGATGATAACGTTAAGCTTATTTGTGAATAGTTGGTCATCTCCAGTCAATCGTTCTTCTGGGTCCCACAGTTAATTTATGATCATATATTGCTTGTCATGGAATTTGCCTGACTTTCCCATCTTATCTGACTGTCAGTCCTGTGCGTGATTCCAACCAACATGTTTTCCTCCTTAGACACTTTGTCGTGTTCGACTTTTCCAGCCTTATGTGTGGTCCTGACAAACTCGTCTCCTCCTTGGCCACTTTGTCTTGTTCGACTTTAGCCAACGATTGTGACTTGACAGTGGTTTCACTTGTAGCAATCAGTACTTTATTTTGAGCAGCTTTTTCCAACACTTAAGTCCGTGTTTCTTCTGTTCCTTAGGTATATCTACCTGATCAGAGTTCTTACAGCCTTCTTGGTCCCAACAGTTTCAGAGTTTGAACACTCACCATCACCAAAGTCAAAACTGCTTATCTCTGCCATTGCCTCTGTCACTGGCATATATTCTAGGTAAATTGCACCCTTCTGGAGTCATGTGACTTTGCTCTCCCTCGTCTCATGAAGAATCCTCCAATCTGTCCCACGTGTATACTGGTTAATTTGCATGCTTACTTTGCATCTATAGTTTACATGGCTCCTCTATGTCCAAACCTGGGTTCATAGTCCAGTCTTCCTGTCAACCTAGTTTTAAGTCAGGGGCCGTGATTTAATTCCATAAATTATGCAGCACCTTGTTCCTAACTCTGTCCCATGACAGCTTGAGACAAGTTTATGGTCTTTTTACTCCCACCTGGCTGGGAAACCTACTCCATTAACCCCTTTACCGTGGAAAAAAAAAATGTTTTTGTTATGCAAACTGTGTATTTTTTTTCTTTCATAATTTGATATGTTATGTTGTCCTGGCAAAATAAAATGTTTTTTTAAGTGAAAATGAGTTGTCTTTTAGAAATTGTGAGGAAAATAAGAAATGTTCTGTACTAAATGGTACTGTTCAATAACGAACTAAACTGATACGTATATTAGATGTCAATTGTTTTTAGTAATTATACTTGGTGTGGTAAACACCAAAACATGGAGCTGCACATAGTGCTGTGTCACACTCCGGACAGTAGTATCGTGTCTCTTTACGAAATTTTCTCCCATCGGGACCGGGTCTGTTGCAACACACTTTACATCTTTTTTTGTTCTTTCGTACCTTTTTTTTCTTGTTTACTGTCCACTTTCACTTTTGGCATCACGTGATGACCTACTTTTATCTTCCGCTGTTGAACTGGCTGTTGGATTAGCCGCCCTATGCATTTCCTATGCTATTTTTGTACTAACACGAGTTTACTCGGGACGCACGGCACACAGAAGACTTTTACATCTGATGACGAGTTAACTCGTGATGCACGGTTAAAGCCAACAATTTTTATGACGAGTTAACTCGTGACACACGGTAAAGGGGTTAACAACAAAAGGTAAACTAGAGTTTATCAGGTTGCGTATTAGCCCGGGTCTGTGAACTTCCAAAATGTTTCAAAAATATCCTGGTCGATGAACTTGGGTATGTTTTGGTGGTTTGATGGAAATAATTCCTCAGACGGCCACATGCCCACCTTTCAAAAATATGTTAGCATCCTTGTTAACTCTAAAAGCATCTCCTACCCTTACATTGAAGTTCTATTACTCCCTTTCACAACACCTGATCCTCTCAGACCGCCGTCTACTCATGTCCCCAGGCTCGAACACGTACCATTCTGTTTTGCCTGGAATGCCCTGGTCCACCTCAACAGCCGCTCCATCTGGGACATCCTGTTGTGCTGATAGTCGCAACATTACCCCTATTTCCTCCTCTTCTACCCCACCCTCGCAACACCGCATTTCGTGGCCTGCTACTCTAATAAGTGATCCATCCCCTCCAAACTTGTTGATCAAATACAGTCCTCCCGACATGGTAGGTGCTCTAACAACTATGTACATGTTTTCAGACCACATGTCTTGTATTTTCGCGCTCTCCTTATAGTGGATTCTTTTTCTGACAAGTTCACCAACTTGCAATGGAATACATTTTGCCAGTTTGTCACTCCAATCTTTCCTAATCGCAGCATGTTTCTTTAGCTGTTCACCCGCTCGGACGTTCGTGTCATGCAAACGTGAAAGATGTCCCTCTAAAATATTCACTCGCACTGGTGTCTCTGTCCTTGGTGCCTGCATTTAAAATTAAGTCTATGGGTAGTCAAGGCTCTTGTCCGAAAATTAGGTAATGGGGAGAGATTCCTGTTGAGGCTTGAGGTGTTGAGTTGTATACCTGCACCACTTCGGCTAAGTGATCAGACCACTCCTCTTCTCCTTGGTCTCGAGGGGCCTGAGTAAATCATAAGTAGTCTTGTTAAAACACTCCATCTGGCCATTTCCTTTCATATTCCAGACCGTGGTGTGACTCTTTTCTGTCATACGTCTTGCGTAACTCCGCAATCACTGCAGATTCAAAGTCCCAACCTTGGTCGGAGTGCAGTCCCCTCAACACACCCATATACAAACACCACTTCTCTATTAAAACCTTCGCCACTGTGACTGCTTTTTGGTATCTGGATGGAACATCAATAGTAAATTTCGAGAGTACATCTGTGATGACCAACACATTCTCAAATCCTCTTGAGTCCCTCTACAGTTGCGTAAAGTCCATAGCTACCACTTCGAATGGTTTTGAGGCTAATAAACTACCTGCAGGTCCCTAAATTTTGACGTGCAGTGGCTTCGCTACATTGCACCAGTGGCACCTTCTACAGAATGTATCTACATTTGCAGTAATCCCTACCCAGAAACATCTGCTCTTTAAAATATTTAACATCCTATCTCTCCCCTGATGCCCTACACTATGAACATACTCTAGTATCCTTAGCCGCAGTGTCTCTGGCATCACTAATTGTAGCAACTCTGTCCTACCTGTCACCTTGATTTTTCTATACAGCAGCCTATTTAATACAGATAACTTCGTCCGCTGGCTCAACCACTTCTTCGTCTGAAGTGGCAACTTTTTTATAGATTCATTTGACAAAACAAGTGTATGTGAAACAACATCAAATATTGCGTTAACATTTACATCCCCCTGCTGCAATCTCATCATATCTTCCATTGAGTAAGATGGCAAAGTGTGTGTGGGAAGAGCATTAAAAACATCTGCTATTCTAGCAGCAGCTTCTACCATAACCACCCCACCAATCATATTCACATCAATGCATATTCTTGAACATCATCAATATTTTTACATCAAGGCATTCTGAAAACACATCTACAATTTTTACATTAAGAGCTGCTGTTGGGAACCTACCAACAATACCAGCTAGGCCTAGGGCTGGCGGAATGCATGTCACTGTAACACTGTAAATGGCAATATCTCCTTCTTCTTTGTCATTTCCCTCCAGTTCTTCCAATGGCAATCAAGACAGGTAATTGCCCAGGCTTTTGTTTGATTACATAATCAAACACAGACATTTGAGCAATCCACCTATGCTCAATCACACCCAGTTTTGCTTTGTGCCACATTGTTAGATTCATGTTATCTGTGTAAATTTAAATGTGCCCACTTAACAGAATACCGTAGAACTTTTCCGTTAACGCCCATTTTAATCACAAAAGTTCCAACTTAGAACTACTTTTTGCATTCCTCTCTGATGGGCGGACAGTACGGCTAAAATAAGCTAACACTCTCTTTGTACCATTCTGGATTTGGATCAAAACAACACCCAGACCAGTGTATGAGGTGTCACACCCTAAGATATAGGGAAGGGTGAAGTCTGGGAAGCCTAGTAATGGTGTCAACATTAGGGCTTCTTTGAGTTTATTACAGGCCTCGTCGCACTCCGTAGACCATAGCTGTCTGCTAGGACTCTTCTTCTTCTTTCTCAGGTTTGTGTGCTGCTGGTTTAGCTGAGCTACTAATTCATGGATTGGTTTAGCTAGTTTGGCAAATTTGGGTACGAACCTGCGGCAGTAACTGGCCAGGCCTAGGAATTAACACAATTCAGTTTGTGTCCTAGGTATGGGAGCTTTTTGGATCCTCAGTACCTTATCTTCTACTGCTCCTATGCCTTCCACTGACACAGTATGGCCTAGGAATTGCACCTTCTTCCTGCAGAAATTACATTTAGCTGGGTTAGTTTCAAGCCCAACATCTGTATCCTATCAAATATGGCCTACAGTTTTACTAAATGTTCACTAAAATCTCTACAGTACACCAGAATGTCGTCTAAGTAGACAGAGTAGCTTGAACATATAATCATGCATTAAAGACTGCATAAGACATTGAAAGCTGCTCGCTGGATTAGCCAAACCCATTGGAAGCCGCAAATATTCATATAAACCAAAGGGTGTAGTGAACAATTCTTTTCCTGGTCTGCTGGATTCATTGCCACTTGATAATAACCACTGGCTAAGTCAAGGGATGAGAACAGTTTTGCACCCCCTAACGAACGAAAGGACTTTATTTTCAAAGGGTAACAAATTGGGCATGCAGGCCCGTCTTTCATTCGGCCCTTCCAATCACTCATCTTTTGTTCATCAGTAGTGCATAGGAAAAAACATTGTCAAATGAATTTTGTAAACATAAACAATGCATATTACCATGTTATGAGACACATCCACCACCCACCCACACATCCCCCACCCAACCATATACACAACCCAGACACAAATACATCTCCCACACCTACACATCTCCCCACCACACATCCCATCCACCCACACCCCAAGCACACATACATTCCCCAACCCACACATCCCCCACCCACCCACTCACATATCCTCCACCCATCCCATTAAACAACAACCACCCACCCACATATCCTCCTCCACCCACACACCTCCAACCACCCAGCCAAATACACATCCCTCAACATCCCCCACGCACACATCTCCCCACCAACTCACATATCCCGCACCTACCTATACACAAATTCTGCACCCACCCACATAATCTCCCATCTCCCCCAGCCACTCACAGATCCCGAGCCCACCCATACAAACACCCCCCCCCCCCCCCCACCATCTCCTAACTTACACACACTCACCCACCCACATATCCTCTACCCACCCATCTCTTAACCACATAACCTTACCCATATACAATCACCCACCCACACATCCTCTACCCAACCACACACCATCCACCCACCCATCCACCAGCCTCACCCCTTAACCACAATCTCCTACCCATATACACACACATCCCCACCCACACACACACATCTCCCCGCCCACACACACATCCCTCTCACATCCCCACCCACCAACACATCCCCCATTCACAAGCATATACCTCCCAACCACACACACACAACCCACACATTCATCCCCTCACACATCCCTCCACACACATACTTATCCCTCAACCACAAACACCTACACATCCCTCACCCACTCATCAACACATACATCTCCCATCTACCCACCCACACCCCAACCACCCATCTAAACACACATCCCCCACCCTCGCACACATCCTTCATCCACCCGCACACCCACACTCACATCCTTTATCCACACCCATCTCCCCTCCCACACAACACCACACCCACCACCAAGACACATCCCTCACCCACACACACACATCTCCTACCCACCCACACAGTTCAAACCTGGTTTTCCTGCTGTCTCTGTTTTAGGTCAAGGGCCATGTTTTAATTACGTAAATTATGCAGTTCCTAACTCTGTCCCTTGACAGCTTGAGACAAGTTTATGGTCTTTTTACTCCCACCTGGCTGGGAACCTACTCCATTAACAACGAAAGGTAAACTAGAGTTTATCAGGTCAAGTATTAGTCTGGGACTGTGAACTTCCAAATTGTTTCAAAAATATCCTGGTTGATGATCTCGGGTACGTTTCGGCAGTTTGTTGGAAATAACTCCTCAGACGGCCATAGTAAGATTTCTCTCCTGCATGTGTTCTCATCTGGAACACTAAATGGCCAGTGTGAGTAAAAGATGCATCACAATTGTAAGGTTTCTCTCCAGTATGTGTTCTCTTGTGCAGCTTCAGATTGTGTGATGTAGTTAAAGTGCATCACAAGTATCACATGTGTAAGGTTTTTTCCCAGTATGTGTTCATTTGTGGAGCTTCAGATTGCCATTCTGAGTAACAGATGCACCACAATCATCACATTTGTATGGTTTCTCACCTGTATGTGTTCTCTTGTGGCACTTCAGATTGCCAGCAAGAATAAATGATACACCACAATCATCACATTTGCAAGGTTTCTCTCCTGTCTGTGTTACCTGTGATGCTTCGGTTGATTAGAATTAGTAAAAGATGCACTAAAATAATCACATATGTAAAGCTTCTCTCCTGTATGTATTCTCATGAAGAGTTTCGGAGAGCTAAAAGTTGTAAAAGATGCACCACAATCATCACATTTGCAAGGTTTCTCTCCTGTATGTGTTCTCATGTGGAGCTTAAGACTGCTAGCATGAGTAAAAGATGCACCACAATCATCAATTGTGTAAGGTTTCTCTCCTGTATGTTTTCTCCTGTGGCACTTCAAATAGCCAGCTTCAGTAAAAGATGCACCACAATCATCACATTTTTAAGGTTTCTCTCTTGTATGTCTTCGCTTGTGGAGCTTCAGATGGCCATTCTGAGTAACAGATGCACCACAATCATCACACTCGTAAGGTTTCTCTCCTGTATGTCTTCTCTTGTGGAGCTTCAGATGGCCATTCTGAGTAAAAGATGCACCACAATTATCACATTTTTAAGGTTTCTCTCCTGTATGTGATCTCATGTGGAGCATCACACTGCCAGTCCAAGTAAAGGATGCATTACAATCAACACATGTGTAAGATTTCTCACCTGTACGTATTCTTTTGTGAAATTTCAGATGGCAAACTTGAGTAAAAGATGCACCAATATCATCACATTTGTAAGGTTTTTCTTCTGTATGTGTTGTCATGTGGCGCACTAAATGGCTAGACTGAGTAAAAGATACACCACAATCATCACACATGTATGGTTTCTCTCCTGTATGTGTTCTTTTGTGGCAAATTAGACTTCCAGAGTGACTAAAAGATGCACCACAATAATCACATTTGTAAGGTTTCTCTCCTGTATGTCTTCGCATGTGGCGCTTCAGATGGCCATTTTGAGTAAAAGATGCACCACAATCATCACATTTGTAAGGTTTTTCGCTTGCATGTGTTCTCTTGTGGCGCTTCAGAGTGCTAGAATTAGTAAAAGATGAACCACAATCATCACATTTGTAAGGTTTCCTCTCCTGTAAATGTATTCTCCTGTGCACTTCAAATTTTCTCTTTCAGTAAAAGATGCACCACAAACATCAATTTGCAAGGTTCTCTCCTCTATGTGTTTCTCATGTGGCACACTAAATGGCCAATGATGAGTAAAAGAGCACCACAATCATCACATTTGTAAGGTTTCTCTCCTGTATTGTCTTCCTTGTGGAAGCTTTCAGAATAGGCGAGTCTGAGTAAAAGATGCACAACAATCATCACATTTGTAAGGTTTCTCTCCTGTATGTCCTTCGCTTGTTGGAGCTTCAGAGCTGGCCAACTTCGAGTAAAAGATGCACCACAATCATCACATTTGTAAGGTTTCTCTCCTGTATGTTTTCTCTTGTGGACTTCAGACTGCCAGCTAGAGTAAAAGATGCACCACAATCATCACATTTGTAAGGTTTCTCTCCAGTATGTGTTCTTTTGTGGCGTTTCAGACTGCCAGCAAGAGTAAATGATGCACCACAATCATCACATTTGTAAGGTTTCTCTCCTGTATGGGTAATTTTGTGGAGTTTCAGATAGCCAGTCCGAGCAAAAGATACACCACAATCATCACACATGTATGGTTTCTCTCCTGTATGTGTTCTTTTGTGGCGTATCAGATTGCTAGCAAGAGTAAACGATGCACCACAATCATCACATTTGTATGGTTTCTCTTCTGTATGTGTTCTCATGTGGCGCACTAAATGGCCAGTCTGAGTAAATGATACACCACAATCATCACATATGTATGGTTTCTCTCCTGTATGTGTTCTTTTGTGGCAAATTAGATTTCCAGAGTGAGTAAAAGTTGCACTACAATAATCACATTTGTAAGGTTTCTCTCCTGTATGTCTTCGCTTGTGGCGCTTCAGGTGGTCATTCCGAGTAAAAGATGCACCACAAACATCACATGTGTAAGGTTTCTCTCCTGTATGTGTTCTCTTGTGGATCTTCAGACTGGCAGCAAGAATAAACGATGCACCACAATCATCACATTTGTAAGGTCTTTCTCCTGTATGTGTTCTCAAGTGGTACACTAATTGGCCAGTGTGAGTAAAAGATGCACCACAATCATCACATTTGTAAGGTTTTTCTCCTGTATGTGTTCTCTTGTGGAGCTTCAGTCTGGCAGAAAGAATAAACGATGCACCACAATCATCACATTTGTAAGGTTTTTCTCCTGTATGTGTTCTCAAGTGGTACACTAATTGGCCATTCTGAGTAAAAGATGCACCACAATCATCACATTTGTGAGGTTTCTCTCCTGTATGTGTTCTCAAGTGGTACACTAACTGGCCAGTGTGAGTAAAAGATGCACCACAATCATCACACTTGTAAGATTTCTCTAATGTATTTGCTCTTATCGTTTTGTGTAAATATATATCTGCACCAGCATTTGGATCACAAACTTCAGACATGTAAGTTGTGGCTTCTTGTTTTATTCTTTGATGAATACAACTGCTACAACTATCATGATAATCAAGAGACTTCTCAGAGATATGTGTACTTGTCACTGGTGTTCCTACATTTTGTAATTCACCAGTCTCATTAATCACACACCTTACTTTAGTGTTAATTTCATAGGCAGATGACACACTCTCTGATATTTGATCATATTCCTCATGTTTTACTGAAGTTATATAACTATTCTCAGTCCCACTATCATCAAGTGATATTTGTTCATGGTGTGTGAGAGTTATGTTATTTTCAGTCACACTTGATCCGGTGTCTGTGTGTCCTGCCATGTCCCCAAGGCTAGAACAACCTTCCATGCCTACCATGTTATTGAATCCGTCATGAGTTTTGTAATCACAGAACACATCTAGAAGTTCTTGTTTCACAAACTCCAATTTAATGTTATCAGGCGCCATCTTCTCTATTTGTGGCTGCACTTATGTGAAATAGGAAGTCACAACTCTGGCAACAGTGGTGTATTTCTGAAACACACAAACAGTGAACATTTAGTTACACATTAGAGCAGTGGGCAACATCATATAATAAATTGCTTGAACTTCTATAAAATGAACAGTTACTATAACTGTACAATAGCACCCGATAAGTCACTGCAGGTATCATCTATCAAATGAACGTTTATTATAGATAAGTGTAATATAAACAGTGAACACCTACAGTAAGTACAGTCTAATACTTTATTATTTCTATTAAGATGAGAAGATCTTCGACAGCGCTTGATCAATATCAATAACTCCCAATGCATCAATCAACCTGCACATGACAGATTCCCACCTCCCCTTTCTGTCTCAGACTTTTCAACTGAGAATCATTATAATTATCATTTGACTTAAGGATTCTGGCTTCCTGGACAAAGCACCTAGCTTGGACCAAAGAAAATGTCCTTTTAGAGTCCTTGATCTGGACAGGAGAAGCAGAGTTGACTATCACCAAGAGTTATAGGTTGCACTCTGGTCTGGTGTTATGTTCTTGCACCCTTTTAATGCTCAGTACACGTATGTTTTACAACCCCAAGTTTATCCATGTTCCCTTCATTAAGTTTGGTAATCCATGCGGTGTTTTATTTGCAATCCCTTTTGGTGGGATGGTAAAGTACCACTACAAGTTTAAAGAATACCGATAGTTATCCTAAATCCTTCCATTATTAGTTAGGAAGTGATAATATTGCTCTAGTGTAGGTCTTCAGTATACAGAAGTAGACTTCCCTATCTTTCTATATAAAAGTATGTCTTGTCTAGTAGAGCAAATCAAATCAAATCAAATCAACTTTATTTTACAAGGGTCACAAATTGGGCATGCAGGCCCGTCTTACATTTGACCCTTGCAATCACTCATCTTTCGTCCATGAAGAGCATTATACATTCACATAGGAAGAGAAAAAACAAAACATTGTGAAATGAATATTGTAAACATAAACAAGGCAAATTACCATGTTATGAGGCTCATCTCCCACCTACCCACACATCACCCCACCCACACACACACCCCCACCCACACCAAGGGACACATGCATACCCCACCAACTGACCCAACCCTCTCCCACACATCCCCCACCCTCACCTGTTCCCCCAACCCAAACACACTCGCCACCCACACAAACTTCCCCCACCAACCCACACATCCCCACCCACCCACATACACATCCCAACCCACACCCCACCCACATCTACAACCACCCATCCCCCAACCACACCTCCATTGACCACATATTCCCCACACATGCACACACATCCTCCACCAACCCACACATCGCACATCCACTCACACATCCCCAAACCATACACACACATCTCCCTAACCACCTATACATCCCCAATCCACTCACACACACCCAACCACCCACACATACATCCTCCACCCACCCACACATGCCCTAACCCACATCTCACAACACAATATTCCCAACCCATGCACCACACACACATATCCCTTACCCACACATCCCAGACCCACACACCACCACACATTCCCCACCTACACACCACACATATATCATCCACCCACACAATATCCCCTATGCTCTATTGTCTGGTATAGTAGAGCTATTAGCAGGGAAGTTATATAATTGCTCTATTGTCTGGTATAGTAGAGCTATTAGCAGGGAAGTTATATAATTGCTCTAGTGTCTGGTATAGTACAGCTATTAGCAGGGAAGTTATATAATTGCTCTAGTGTCTGGTATACTAGAGCTATTAGCAGGGAAGTTATATAATTGCTCTAGTGTCTGGTATAGTAGAGCTATTAGCAGGGAAGTTATATAATTGCCCTAGTGTCTGGTATAGCAGAGCTATTAGCAGGGAAGTTATATAATTGCCCTAGTGTCTGGTATAGTAGATCTATTAGCAGGGAAGTTATATAATTGCCCTAGTGTCTGGTATAGTAGAGCTATTAGCAGGGAAGTTATATAATTGCTCTAGTGTCTGGTATAGTAGAGCTATTAGCAGGGAAGTTATATAATTGCTCTAGTGTCTGGTATAGTAGAGCTATTAGCAGGGAAGTTATATAATTGCTCTAGTGTCTGGTATAGTAGAGCTATTAGCAGGGAAGTTATATAATTGCCCTAGTGTCTGGTATAGTACAGCTATTAGCAGGGAAGTTATATAATTGCTCTAGTGTCTGGTATAGTAGAGCTATTAGCAGGGAAGTTATATAATTGCCCTAGTGTATGTATTCAGTATATAGAGGTAGAGTTCCCTATCTTTCTATATCAAAGTCTGTCTGGTATAGTACAGCTATTAGCAGGGAAGTTATATAATTGCTCTAGTGTCTGGTATAGTACAGCTATTAGCAGGGAAGTTATATAATTGCTCTAGTGTCTGGTATAGTAGAGCTATTAGCAGGGAAGTTATATAATTGCTCTAGTGTCTGGTATAGTAGAGCTATTAGCAGGGAAGTTATATAATTGCCCTAGTGTCTGGTATAGTAGAGCTATTAGCAGGGAAGTTATATAATTGCTCTAGTGTCTGGTATAGTAGAGCTATTAGCAGGGAAGTTATATAATTGCCCTAGTGTCTGGTATAGTAGATCTATTAGCAGGGAAGTTATATAATTGCTCTAGTGTCTGGTATAGTAGATCTATTAGCAGGGAAGTTATATAATTGCTCTATTGTCTGGTATAGTAGAGCTATTAGCAGGGAAGTTATATAATTGCTCTATTGTCTGGTATAGTAGATCTATTAGCAGGGAAGTTATATAATTGCTCTAGTGTCTGGTATAGTAGATCTATTAGCAGGGAAGTTATATAATTGCCCTAGTGTCTGGTATAGTAGAGCTATTAGCAGGGAAGTTATATAATTGCCCTAGTGTCTGGTATAGTAGATCTATTAGCAGGGAAGTTATATAATTGCTCTAGTGTCTGGTATAGTAGATCTATTAGCAGGGAAGTTATATAATTGCCCTAGTGTCTGGTATAGTAGAGCTATTAGCAGGGAAGTTATATAATTGCTCTAGTGTCTGGTATAGTACAGCTATTAGCAGGGAAGTTATTTAATTGCCCTAGTGTCTGGTATAGTACAGCTATTAGCAGGGAAGTTATATAATTGCTCTAGTGTCTGGTATAGTAGAGCTATTAGCAGGGAAGTTATATAATTGCCCTAGTGTATGTATTCAGTATATAGATGTAGAGTTCCCTATCTTTCTATATCAAAGTCTGTCTGGTATAGTACAGCTATTAGCAGGGAAGTTATATAATTGCTCTAGTGTCTGGTATAGTACAGCTATTAGCAGGGAAGTTATATAATTGCTCTAGTGTCTGGTATAGTAGAGCTATTAGCAGGGAAGTTATATAATTGCCCTAGTGTCTGGTATAGTAGAGCTATTAGCAGGGAAGTTATATAATTGCTCTAGTGTCTGGTATAGTAGAGCTATTAGCAGGGAAGTTATATAATTGCCCTAGTGTCTGGTATAGTAGAGCTATTAGCAGGGAAGTTATATAATTGCCCTAGTGTCTGGTATAGTACAGCTATTAGCAGGGAAGTTATATAATTGCCCTAGTGTCTGGTATAGTAGAGCTATTAGCAGGGAAGTTATATAATTGCCCTAGTGTCTGGTATAGTAGAGCTATTAGCAGGGAAGTTATATAATTGCCCTAGTGTCTGGTATAGTAGAGCTATTAGCAGGGAAGTTATATAATTGCCCTAGTGTCTGGTATAGTAGAGCTATTAGCAGGGAAGTTATATAATTGCCCTAGTGTCTGGTATAGTAGAGCTATTAGCAGGGAAGTTATATAATTGCTCTAGTGTCTGGTATAGTACAGCTATTAGCAGGGAAGTTATTTAATTGCCCTAGTGTCTGGTATAGTACAGCTATTAGCAGGGAAGTTATATAATTGCTCTAGTGTCTGGTATAGTAGAGCTATTAGCAGGGAAGTTATATAATTGCCTAGTGTATGTATTAGTAAGCTGTAGAGTTCCCTATTTATATAAAGTCTGTCTGGTATAGTACAGCTATTAGCAGGGAAGTTATATAATTGCTCTAGTGTCTGGTATAGTAGAGCTATTAGCAGGGAAGTTATATAATTGCTCTAGTGTCTGGTATAGTACGAGCTATTAGCAGGGAAGTTATATAATTGCCCTAGTGTCTGGTATAGTAGCAGCTATTAGCAGGGAAGTTATATAATTGCTCTAGTGTCTGGTATAGTAGAGCTATTAGCAGGGAAGTTATATAATTGCCCTAGTGTCTGGTATAGTAGAGCTATTAGCAGGGAAGTTATATAATTGCCCTAGTGTCTGGTATAGTACAGCTATTAGCAGGGAAGTTATATAATTGCTCTAGTGTCTGGTATAGTACAGCTATTAGCAGGGAAGTTATATAATTGCTCTAGTGTCTGGTATAGTAGATCTATTAGCAGGGAAGTTATATAATTGCCTAGTGTCTGGTATAGTAGAGCTATTAGCAGGGAAGTTATATAATTGCTCTAGTGTCTGGTATAGTAGAGCTATTAGCAGGGAAGTTATATAATTGCCCTAGTGTCTGGTATAGTAGAAACTATTAGCAGGGAAGTTATTAATTGCCCTAGTGTCTGGTATAGTAGAGCTATTAGCGGAAGTTATATAATTGCCCTAGTGTCTGGTATAGTAAGCTATTAGCAGGGAAGTTATATAATTGCCCTAGTTCTGGTATAGTAAATATTAGCAGGGAAGTTATATAATTGCCCTATGTCTGGTATAGTAGAGCTATTAGCAGGGAAGTTATATAATTGCCCTAGTGTCTGGTATAGTAAGCTATTAGCAGGGAAGTTATATAATGCCCTAGTGTCTGGTATAGTAAGCTATTAGCAGGGAAGTTATATAATTGCCCTAGTGTCTGGTATAGTAAATTAGCGGGAAGTTATATAATTGCCCTAGTGTCTGGTATAGTAACATTAGCAGGGAAGTTATATAATTGCCCTAGTGTCTGGTATAGTAAATTAGCAGGGAAGTTATATAATTGCCCTAGTGTCTGGTATAGTAGAGCTATTAGCAGGGAAGTTATATAATTGCTCTAGTGTCTGGTATAGTAGATCTATTACCAGGGAAGTTATATAATTGCTCTAGTGTCTGGTATAGTTGAGCTATTACCAGGGAAGTTATATAATTGCTCTAGTGTCTGGTATAGTAGAGCTATTAGCAGGGAAGTTATATAATTGCCCTAGTGTCTGGTATAGTAGAGCTATTAGCAGGGAAGTTATATAATTGCTCTAGTGTCTGGTATAGTAGAGCTATTAGCAGGGAAGTTATATAATTGCTCTAGTGTCTGGTATAGTAGAGCTATTAGCAGGGAAGTTATATAATTGCTCTAGTGTCTGGTATAGTACAGCTATTAGCAGGGAAGTTATATAATTGCTCTAGTGTCTGGTATAGTACAGCTATTAGCAGGGAAGTTATATAATTGCTCTATTGTCTGGTATAGTACAGCTATTACCAGGGAAGTTATATAATTGCTCTAGTGTCTGGTATAGTAGAGCTATTAGCAGGGAAGTTATATAATTGCTGTAGTGTCTGGTATAGTAGAGCTATTAGCAGGGAAGTTATATAATTGCCCTAGTGTCTGGTATAGTAGAGCTATTAGCAGGGAAGTTATATAATTGCTCTAGTGTCTGGTATAGTAGAGCTATTAGCAGGGAAGTTATATAATTGCCCTATTGTCTGGTATAGTAGAGCTATTAGCAGGGAAGTTATATAATTGCCCTAGTGTCTGGTATAGTAGAGCTATTAGCAGGGAAGTTATATAATTGCTCTAGTGTCTGGTATAGTAGAGCTATTAGCAGGGAAGTTATATAATTGCTCTAGTGTCTGGTATAGTACAGCTATTAGCAGGGAAGTTATATAATTGCCCTAGTGTCTGGTATAGTAGAGCTATTAGCAGGGAAGTTATATAATTGCTCTAGTGTCTGGTATAGTAGAGCTATTACCAGGGAAGTTATATAATTGCTCTAGTGTCTGGTATAGTAGATCTATTAGCAGGGAAGTTATATAATTGCCCTAGTGTCTGGTATAGTAGAGCTATTAGCAGGGAAGTTATATAATTGCCCTAGTGTCTGGTATAGTAGAGCTATTAGCAGGGAAGTTATATAATTGCTCTAGTGTCTGGTATAGTACAGCTATTAGCAGGGAAGTTATATAATTGCTCTAGTGTCTGGTATAGTAGAGCTATTAGCAGGGAAGTTATATAATTGCTCTAGTGTCTGGTATAGTAGATCTATTAGCAGGGAAGTTATATAATTGCCCTAGTGTCTGGTATAGTAGATCTATTAGCAGGGAAGTTATATAATTGCCCTAGTGTCTGGTATAGTAGATCTATTAGCAGGGAAGTTATATAATTGCCCTAGTGTCTGGTATAGTAGAGCTATTAGCAGGGAAGTTATATAATTGCCCTAGTGTCTGGTATAGTAGAGCTATTAGCAGGGAAGTTATATAATTGCTCTAGTGTCTGGTATAGTAGAGCTATTAGCAGGGAAGTTATATAATTGCCCTAGTGTCTGGTATAGTACAGCTATTAGCAGGGAAGTTATATAATTGCTCTAGTGTCTGGTATAGTAGAGCTATTAGCAGGGAAGTTATATAATTGCCCTAGTGTCTGGTATAGTAGATCTATTAGCAGGGAAGTTATATAATTGCTCTAGTGTCTGGTATAGTAGAGCTATTAGCAGGGAAGTTATATAATTGCTCTAGTGTCTGGTATAGTAGATCTATTAGCAGGGAAGTTATATAATTGCCCTAGTGTCTGGTATAGTAGATCTATTAGCAGGGAAGTTATATAATTGCCCTAGTGTCTGGTATAGTAGATCTATTAGCAGGGAAGTTATATAATTGCTCTAGTGTCTGGATAGTAGATCTATTAGCAGGGAAGTTATATATTGCCCTAGTGTCTGGTATAGTAGATCTATTAGCAGGGAAGTTATATAATTGCCCTAGTGTCTGGTATAGTAGATCTATTAGCAGGGAAGTTATATAATTGCCCTAGTGTCTGGTATAGTAGATCTATTAGCAGGGAAGTTATATAATTGCCCTAGTGTCTGGTATAGTAGAGCTATTAGCAGGGAAGTTATATAATTGTCCTAGTGTCTGGTATAGTAGAGCTATTAGCAGGGAAGTTATATAATTGCTCTAGTGTCTGGTATAGTAGAGCTATTAGCAGGGAAGTTATATAATTGCTCTAGTGTCTGGTATAGTAGAGCTATTAGCAGGGAAGTTATATAATTGCCCTAGTGTCTGGTATAGTAGAGCTATTAGCAGGGAAGTTATATAATTGCTCTAGTGTCTGGTATAGTAGATCTATTAGCAGGGAAGTTATATAATTGCCCTAGTGTCTGGTATAGTAGAGCTATTAGCAGGGAAGTTATATAATATCCCTAGTGTCTGGTATAGTAGTGCTATTAGCAGGGAAGTTATATAATTGCCCTAGTGTCTGGTATAGTAGAGCTATTAGCAGGGAAGTTATATAATTGCCCTAGTGTCTGGTATAGTAGAGCTATTAGCAGGGAAGTTATATAATTGCTCTAGTGTCTGGTATAGTAGAGCTATTAGCAGGGAAGTTATATAATTGCCCTATTGTCTGGTATAGTAGATCTATTACCAGGGAAGTTATATAATTGCTCTAGTGTCTGGTATAGTAGATCTATTACCAGGGAAGTTATATAATTGCTCTAGTGTCTGGTATAGTAGATCTATTACCAGGGAAGTTATATAATTGCTCTAGTGTCTGGTATAGTAGAGCTATTAGCAGGGAAGTTATATAATTGCCCTAGTGTCTGGTATAGTAGATCTATTAGCAGGGAAGTTATATAATTGCTCTAGTGTCTGTATAGTAGAGCTATTAGCAGGGAAGTTATATAATTGCTCTAGTGTCTGGTATAGTAGAGCTATTAGCAGGGAAGTTATATAATTGCTCTAGTGTCTGGTATAGTAGATCTATTACCAGGGAAGTTATATAATTGCTCTAGTGTCTGGTATAGTAGAGCTATTAGCAGGGAAGTTATATAATTGCTCTAGTGTCTGGTATAGTAGATCTATTAGCAGGGAAGTTATATAATTGCTCTAGTGTCTGGTATAGTAGAGCTATTAGCAGGGAAGTTATATAATTGCTCTAGTGTCTGGTATAGTAGAGCTATTAGCAGGGAAGTTATATAATTGCTCTAGTGTCTGGTATAGTAGAGCTATTAGCAGGGAAGTTATATAATTGCTCTAGTGTCTGGTATAGTAGATCTATTAGCAGGGAAGTTTATATAATTGCTCTAGTGTCTGGTATAGTAGAGCTATTAGCAGGGAAGTTATATAATTGCTCTAGTGTCTGGTATAGTAGATCTATTAGCAGGGAAGTTATATAATTGCTCTAGTGTCTGGTATAGTAGATCTATTAGCAGGGAAGTTATATAATTGCTCTAGTGTCTGGTATAGTAGAGCTATTAGCAGGGAAGTTATATAATTGCTCTAGTGTCTGGTATAGTAGAGCTATTAGCAGGAAGTTATATAATTGCTCTAGTGTCTGGTATAGTAGATCTATTACCAGGGAAGTTATATAATTGTCCTAGTGTCTGGTATAGTAGAGCTATTAGCAGGGAAGTTATATAATTGCTCTAGTGTCTGGTATAGTAGAGCTATTAGCAGGGAAGTTATATAATTGCTCTAGTGTCTGGTATAGTAGAGCTATTAGCAGGGAAGTTATATAATTGCTCTAGTGTCTGGTATAGTACAGCTATTAGCAGGGAAGTTATATAATTGCTCTAGTGTCTGGTATAGTAGAGCTATTAGCAGGGAAGTTATATAATTGCCCTATTGTCTGGTATAGTAGATCTATTACCAGGGAAGTTATATAATTGCTCTAGTGTCTGGTATAGTAGATCTATTACCAGGGAAGTTATATAATTGCTCTAGTGTCTGGTATAGTAGAGCTACTAGCAGGGAAGTTATATAATTGCTCTAGTGTCTGGTATAGTAGAGCTATTAGCAGGGAAGTTATATAATTGCTCTAGTGTCTGGTATAGTAGAGCTATTAGCAGGGAAGTTATATAATTGCTCTAGTGTCTGGTATAGTAGAGCTATTAGCAGGGAAGTTATATAATTGCCTAGTGTCTGGTATAGTAGAGCTATTAGCAGGGAAGTTATATAATTGCTCTAGTGTCTGGTATAGTAGAGCTATTAGCAGGGAAGTTATATAATTGCCCTAGTGTCTGGTATAGTAGAGCTATTAGCAGGGAAGTTATATAATTGCCCTAGTGTCTGGTATAGTAGAGCTATTAGCAGGGAAGTTTAATTTTTGTATGTGGCTAGTGCTGGTATAGTAGATATTAGCAGGGAAGTTATATAATTGCTCTAGTGTCTGGTATAGTAGAGCTATTAGCAGGGAAGTTATATAATTGCTCTAGTGTCTGGTATAGTAGAGCTATTAGCAGGGAAGTTATATAATTGCTCTAGTGTCTGGTATAGTAGACTATTACCAGGGAAGTTATATAATTGCCCTAGTGTCTGGTATAGTAGAGCTATTAGCAGGGAAGTTATATAATTGCTCTAGTGTCTGGTATAGTAGAGCTATTAGCAGGGAAGTTATATAATTGCTCTAGTGTCCTGGTATAGTAGAGCTATTAGCAGGGAAGTTATATAATTGCTCTAGTGTCTGGTATAGTAGAGCTATTAGCAGGGAAGTTATATAATTGCCCTAGTGTCTGGTATAGTAGAGCTATTAGCAGGAAGTTATATAATTGCTCTAGTGTCTGGTATAGTAGATCTATTACCAGGGAAGTTATATAATTGCCTTAGTGTCTGGTATAGTAGATCTATTAGCAGGGAAGTTATATAATTGCCCTAGTCGTCTGGTATAGTAGAGCTATTAGCAGGGAAGTTATATAATTGCCCTAGTGTCTGGATAGTAGAGCTATTAGCAGGGACGTTATATAATTGCTCTAGTGTCTGGTATAGTAGAGCTATTAGCAGGGAAGTTATATAATTAGCTCTAGTGTCTGGTATAGTAGCAGCTATTAGCAGGGAAGTTATATAATTGCTCTAGTGTCTGGTATAGTAGAGCTATTAGCAGGAAGTTATATAATTGCCCTAGTGTCTGGTATAGTAGATCTATTAGCAGGGAAGTTATATAATTGCCTCTAGTGTCTGGTATAGTAGATCTATTAGCAGGGAAGTTATATAATTGCCCTAGTGTCTGGTATAGTAGAGCTATTAGCAGGGAAGTTATAATAATTGCCCTAGTGTCTGGTATAGTAGAGCTATTAGCAGGGAAGTTATATAATTGCCCTAGTGTCTGGTATAGTAGAGCTATTAGCAGGGAAGTTTATATATTGCCCTAGTGTCTGGTATAGTAGATCTATTAGCAGGGAAGTTATATAATTGCCCTAGTGTCTGGTATAGTAGATCTATTAGCAGGGAAGTTATATAATTGCCCTAGTGTCTGGTATAGTAGATCTATTAGCAGGGAAGTTATATAATTGCCCTAGTGTCTGGTATAGTAGAGCTATTAGCAGGGAAGTTATATAATTGCCCTAGTGTCTGGTATAGTAGAGCTATTAGCAGGGAAGTTATATAATTGCTCCTAGTGTCTGGTATAGTAGAGCTATTAGCAGGGAAGTTATATAATTGCTCTAGTGTCTGGTATAGTAGAGCTATTAGCAGGGAAGTTATATAATTGCTCCTAGTGTCTGGTATAGTAGAGCTATTAGCAGGGAAGTTATATAATTGCTCTAGTGTCTGGTATAGTAGAGCTATTAGCAGGGAAGTTATATAATTGCCTCTAGTGTCTGGTATAGTAGATCTATTAGCAGGGAAGTTATATAATTGCCCTAGTGTCTGGTATAGTAGAGCTATTAGCAGGGAAGTTATATAATTGCCCTAGTGTCTGGTATAGTAGAGCTATTAGCAGGGAAGTTATATAATTGCCCTAGTGTCTGGTATAGTAGAGCTATTAGCAGGGAAGTTATATAATTGCTCCTAGTGTCTGGTATAGTAGAGCTATTAGCAGGGAAGTATATAATTGCTCTAGTGTCTGGTATAGTAGAGCTATTAGCAGGGAAGTTATATAATTGCCCTAGTGTCTGGTATAGTAGATCTATTAGCAGGGAAGTTATATAATTGCCTCTAGTGTCTGGTATAGTAGATCTATTAGCAGGGAAGTTATATAATTGCCCTAGTGTCTGGTATAGTAGAGCTATTAGCAGGGAAGTTATATAATTGCCCTAGTGTCTGGTATAGTAGAGCTATTAGCAGGGAAGTTATATAATTGCTCTAGTGTCTGGTATAGTAGAGCTATTAGCAGGGAAGTTATATAATTGCTCTAGTGTCTGGTATAGTAGAGCTATTAGCAGGGAAGTTATATAATTGCTCTAGTGTCTGGTATAGTACAGCTATTAGCAGGGAAGTTATATAATTGCCCTAGTGTCTGGTATAGTAGAGCTATTAGCAGGGAAGTTATATAATTGCTCTAGTGTCTGGTATAGTAGATCTATTAGCAGGGAAGTTATATAATTGCCCTAGTGTCTGGTATAGTAGAGCTATTAGCAGGGAAGTTATATAATTGCCCTAGTGTCTGGTATAGTAGAGCTATTAGCAGGGAAGTTATATAATTGCTCTAGTGTCTGGTATAGTAGACTATTAGCAGGGAAGTTATATAATTGCCCTAGTGTCCTGGTATAGTAGCAGCTATTAGCAGGGAGTTATATAATTGCCCTAGTTGTCTTGATATGTAGCAGCTATTAGCAGGGAAGTTATTTAAAATTGCCCTAGTGTCTGTGATAGTACAGCGATTAGCAGTGAAGTTATATAATTGCCTCTAGTGTCTGGTATAGTAGAGCTATTAGCAAGGGAAAGTTATATAATTGCCTCTAGTGTCTGGTAGTCGTCTATTACCGAGGGAAGTTATATAATTGCTCTAGTGTCTGGTAGAGTTGAGCTATTACTCTTTCATTATATCAAATTGCTCTAGTGTCTGGTATAGTACCAGCTATTAGCAGGGAAGTTATATAATTGCCTCTAGTGTCTGGTATAGTATAGCTATAGCAGGGAAGGTATCATAATTGCTCTAGTGTCTGGTATAGTAGAGCTATAGCAGTGGAAGTTTATATCATGCCTCTAGTGTCTGGTATAGTAGAGCTATAGCAGGGAAGTTATCTAATTGCTCTAGTTTCTGGTATAGTAGCAGCTATTAGCAGGGACGGTTATATAATTGCA
This sequence comes from Cepaea nemoralis, assembly GCA_014155875.1. NCBI lineage: Eukaryota > Metazoa > Mollusca > Gastropoda > Stylommatophora > Helicidae > Cepaea > Cepaea nemoralis. Next base: position 44,796 of record JACEFZ010005617.1, read on the forward strand.
TCTAGTGTCTGGTATAGTAGCTAGCTATTAGCAGGGAAGTTATATAATTGCTCTATTGTCTGGTATAGTACAGCTATTAGCAGGAAGTATATAATTGCTCTAGTGTCTGGTATAGTAGAGCTATTAGCAGGGAAGTTATATAATTGCGCTAGTGTCTGGTATAGTAGATCTATTAGCAGGGAAGTTATATAATTGCACTAGTGTCCTGGTATAGTAGATCTATTAGCAGGGAAGTTATATAATTGCTCTAGTGTCTGGTATAGTAGAGCTATTAGCAGGGAAGTTATATAATTGCCCTAGTGTCTGGTATAGTAGAGCTATTAGCAGGGAGTTATATAATTGCCCTAGTGTCTGGTATAGTACGAGCTATTAGCAGGGAAGTTATATAATTGCTCTAGTGTCTGGTATAGTAGAGCTATTAGCAGGGAAGTTTATATAATTGCCCTAGTTGTCTGGTATAGTAGAGCTATTAGCAGGGAAGTTATAACTTGCCTAGTGTCTGGTATAGTAGAGCTATTAGCAGGAAGTTATATAATTGCCCTAGTGTCTGGTATAGTAGAGCTATTAGCAGGGAAGTTATATAATTGCCCTAGTGTCCTGGTATAGTAGAGCTATTAGCAGGGAAGTTATATAATTGCTCCTAGTGTCTGGTATAGTAGAGCTATTAGCAGGGAAGTTATATAATTGCCCTAGTGTCTGGTATAGTAGAGCTATTAGCAGGGAAGTTTATAATTGCTCTAGTGTCTGGTATAGAGCTATTAGCAGGGAAGGTTATATAAATTGCCTAGTGTCTGGTATAGTAGCAGCTATTAGCAGGGAAGTATATAATTGCTCTAGTGTCTGGTATAGTAGAGCTATTAGGCAGGGAAGTTATATAATTGCCCTAGTGTCTGTATATTACAGTATAGAGAGGTAGAGTTCCTATACTTGCTATAGTCAAAGTCTGTCTGGTATAGTACAGCTATTAGCAGGGAAGTTATATAATTGCTCTAGTGTCTGGTATAGTACAGCTATTAGCAGGGAAGTTATATAATTGCTCTAGTGTCTGGTATAGTAGAGCTATTAGCAGGGAAGTTATATAATTGCTCTAGTGTCTGGTATAGTAGAGCTATTAGCAGGGAAGTTATATAATTGCCCTAGTGTCTGTATAGTAGAGCTATTAGCAGGGGAAGTTATATAATTGCTCTAGTGTCTGGTATAGTAGAGGCTATTAGCAGGGAAGTTATATAATTGCCCTAGTGTCTGGTATAGTAGAGCTATTAGCAGGGAAGTTATATAATTGCCCTAGTGTCTGGTATAGTAGAGCTATTAGCAGGGAAGTTATATAATTGCTCTAATTGTCTGGTATAGTAGAGCTATTAGCAGGGGAAGTTATATAATTGCTCTATTGTCTGGTATAGTAGATCTATTAGCAGGAAGTTATATAATTGCTCTAGTGTCTGGTATAGTAGATCTATTAGCAGGGAAGTTATATAATTGCCCTAGTGTCTGGTATAGTAGAGCTATTAGCAGGGGAAGTTATATAATTGCTCCTAGGTGTCTGGTATAGTAGATCTATTAGCAGGGAGTTATATAATTGCTCTAGTGGTCTGGTATAGTAGATCTATTAGCAGGGAAGTTATATAATTGCCCTAGGTGCTGGTATAGTAGAGGCTATTAGCAGGGAAGTTATATAATTGCTCTAGTGTCTGGTATAGTACGAGCTATTAGCAGGGAAGTTATATTAATTGCCCTAGTGTCTGGTATAGTACAGCTATTAGCAGGGAAGTTATAGTAATGTTGCCTAGGAGTTTTTTCTAGGTGTCTGTATAGTAGAGCTATTAGCAGGGAGTTATATAATTGCTCCTAGTGTATGGTATTCAGTATAGATATTAGCAGGTTCCCGTTCTTCTATATGCAAAGTCGTGTCTGGTATAGTACAGCTATTAGCAGGGAGTTATATAATTGCTCTAGTGTCTGTATAGTAGCAGCTATTAGCAGGGAAGTTATATAATTGCTCTAGTGTCTGGTATAGTAGATCTATTAGCAGGGAAGTTATATAATTGTTCTAGTGTCTGGTATAGTACAGCTATTAGCAGGGAAGTTATATAATTGCCCTAGTGTCTGGTATAGTAGATCTATTAGCAGGGAAGTTATATAATTGCCTAGTGTCTGGTATAGTAGATCTATTAGCAGGGAGTTATATAATTGCCCTAGTGTCTGGTATAGTACGATCTATTAGCAGGGAAGTTATATAATTGCTCTAGTGTCTGGTATAGTAGATCTATTAGCAGGGAAGTTATATAATTGCCTAGTGTCTGGTATAGTAGATCTATTAGCAGGGAAGTTATATAATTGCCCTAGTGTCTGGTATAGTAGATCTATTAGCAGGGAAGTTATATAATTGCCCTAGTGTCTGGTATAGTAGATCTATTAGCAGGGAAGTTATATAATTGCCCTAGTGTCTGGTATAGTAGAGCTATTAGCAGGAAGTTATATAATTGCCCTAGTGTCTGGTATAGTAGATCTATTAGCAGGGAAGTTATATAATTGCCCTAGTGTCTGGTATAGTAGAGCTATTAGCAGGGAAGTTATATAATTGCCCTAGTGTCTGGTATAGTAGATCTATTAGCAGGGAAGTTATATAATTGCCCTAGTGTCTGGTATAGTAGAGCTATTAGCAGGGAAGTTATATAATTGCCCTAGTGTCTGGTATAGTATATCTATTAGCAGGGAAGTTATATAATTGCCCTAGTGTCTGGTATAGTAGATCTATTAGCAGGGAAGTTATATAATTGCCCTAGTGTCTGGTATAGTAGAGCTATTAGCAGGGAAGTTATATAATTGCTCTAGTGTCTGGTATAGTACAGCTATTAGCAGGGAAGTTATATAATTGCCCTAGTGTCTGGTATAGTAGAGCTATTAGCAGGGAAGTTATATAATTGCCCTAGTGTCTGGTATAGTAGAGCTATTAGCAGGGAAGTTATATAATTGCCCTATGTCTGGTATAGTAGATCTATTAGCAGGGAAGTTATATAATTGCCCTAGTGTCTGGTATAGTAGAGCTATTAGCAGGGAAGTTATATAATTGCTCTAGTGTCTGGTATAGTAGAGCTATTAGCAGGGAAGTTATATAATTGCCCTAGTGTCTGGTATAGTAGATCTATTAGCAGGGAAGTTATATAATTGCTCTAGTGTCTGGTATAGTACAGCTATTAGCTAGGGAGTTATATAATTGCTCTAGTGTCTGGTATAGTACAGCTATTAGCAGGGAAGTTATATAATTGCTCTAGTGTCTGGTATAGTACGAGCTATTAGCAGGGAAGTTTATATAATTGCTCTAGTGTCTGGTATAGTAGAGCTATTAGCAGGGAAGTTATATAATTGCTCTAGTGTCTGGTATAGTAGCAGCTATTAGCAGGGAAGTTATATAATTGCTCTAGTGTCTGGTATAGTAGAGCTATTAGCAGGGAAGTTATATAATTGCTCTAGTGTCTGGTATAGTAGATCTATTAGCAGGGAAGTTATATAATTGCTCCTAGTGTCTGGTATAGTAGATCTATTAGCAGGGAAGTTATATAATTGCTCTAGTGTCTGGTATAGTAGAGCTATTAGCAGGGAAGTTATATAATTGCCCTAGTGTCTGGTATAGTAGAGCTATTAGCAGGGAAGTTATATAATTGCCTCTAGTGTCTGGTATAGTAGAGCTATTAGCAGGGAAGTTATATAATTGCTCTAGTGTCTGGTATAGTACAGCTATTAGCAGGGAAGTTATATAATTGCTCTAGTGTCTGGTATAGTAGAGCTATTAGCAGGGAAGTTATATAATTGCTCTAGTGTCTGGTATAGTAGATCTATTAGCAGGGAAGTTATATAATTGCTCTAGTGTCTGGTATAGTAGAGCTATTAGCAGGGAAGTTATATAATTGCTCTAGTGTCTGGTATAGTAGATCTATTAGCAGGGAAGTTATATAATTGCTCTAGTGTCTGGTATAGTAGATCTATTAGCAGGGAAGTTATATAATTGCTCTAGTGTCTGGTATAGTAGATCTATTAGCAGGGAAGTTATATAATTGCTCTAGTGTCTGGTATAGTAGATCTATTAGCAGGGAAGTTATATAATTGCTCTAGTGTCTGGTATAGTAGAGCTATTAGCAGGGAAGTTATATAATTGCTCTAGTGTCTGGTATAGTAGAGCTATTAGCAGGGAAGTTATATAATTGCTCCTAGTGTCTGGTATAGTAGAGCTATTAGCAGGGAAGTTATATAATTGCTCTAGTGTCTGGTATAGTAGAGCTATTAGCAGGGAAGTTATATAATTGCTCTAGTGTCTGGTATAGTACAGCTATTAGCAGGGAAGTTATATAATTGCCCTAGTGTCTGGTATAGTAGAGCTATTAGCAGGGAAGTTATATAATTGCTCTAGTGTCTGGTATAGTACAGCTATTAGCAGGGAAGTTATATAATTGCTCTAGTGTCTGGTAATAGTAGAGCTATTAGCAGGGAAGTTATATAATTGCTCCTAGTGTCTGGTATAGTACAGCTATTAGCAGGGAAGTTATATAATTGCCCTAGTGTCTGGTATAGTACAGCTATTAGCAGGGAAGTTATATAATTGCCCTAGTGTCTGGTATAGTACAGCTATAGCAGGGAAGTGTATATATTGCCCTAGTGTCTGGTATTAGTACAGCTATTAGCCAGGGAAGTTATATAATTCTGCCTAGTGTCTGGTATAGTACAGCTATTAGCAGGGAAGTTATATAATTGCCCTAGTGTCTGGTATAGTACAGCTATTAGCAGGGAAGTTATATAATTGCCCTAGTGTCTGGTATAGTAGCATCTATTAGCAGGGAAGTTATATAATTGCCCTAGTGTCTGTATAGTAGAGCTATTAGCAGGGAAGTTATAAATTGCTCCTAGTGTCTGGTATAGTACAGCTATTAGCAGGGAGTTATATAATTGCCCTAGTGTCTGGTATAGTAGCAGCTATTAGCAGGGAAGTTATATAATTGCCCTAGTGTCTGGTATAGTAGATCTATTAGCAGGGAAGTTATATAATTGCCCTAGTGTCTGGTATAGTACAGATCTATTAGCAGGGAAGTTATATAATTGCCCTAGTGTCTGGTATAGTACAGCTATTAGCAGGGAAGTTATATAATTGCCCTAGTGTCTGGTATAGTAGAGCTATTAGCAGGGAAGTTATATAATTGCTCTAGTGTCTGGTATAGTAGATCTATTAGCAGGGAAGTTATATAATTGCCCTAGTGTCTGGTATAGTAGAGCTATTAGCAGGGAAGTTATATAATTGCCCTAGTGTCTGGTATAGTAGATCTATTAGCAGGGAAGTTATATATTTGCCCTAGTGTCTGGTATAGTACAGCTATTAGCAGGGAAGTTATATAATTGCCCTAGTGTCTGGTATAGTAGAGCTATTAGCAGGGAAGTTATATAATTGCTCTAGTGTCTGGTATAGTAGATCTATTAGCAGGGAAGTTATATAATTGCCTCTAGTGTCGGTATAGTAGAGCTATTAGCAGGGAAGTTATATAATTGCCCTAGTGTCTGGTATAGTAGATCTATTAGCAGGGAAGTTATATAATTGCCCTAGTGTCTGGTATAGTACAGCTATTAGCAGGGAAGTTATATAATTGCCTCTAGTGTCTGGTATAGTAGATCTATTAGCAGGGAAGTTATATAATTGCCCATAGTGTCTGGTATAGTACAGCTATTAGCAGGGAAGTTATATAATTGCCCTAGTGTCTGGTATAGTAGATCTATTAGCAGGGAAGTTATATAATTGCCCTAGTGTCTGGTATAGTAGATCTATTAGCAGGGAAGTTATATAATTGCCCTAGTGTCTGGTATAGTAGAGCTATTAGCAGGGAAGTTATATAATTGCCCTAGTGTCTGGTATAGTAGATCTATTAGCAGGGAAGTTATATAATTGCCCTAGTGTCTGGTATAGTACAGCTATTAGCAGGGAAGTTATATAATTGCTCTAGTGTCTGGTATAGTAGATCTATTAGCAGGGAAGTTATATAATTGCCCTAGTGTCTGGTATAGTACAGCTATTAGCAGGGAAGTTATATAATTGCTCTAGTGTCTGGTATAGTAGATCTATTAGCAGGGAAGTTATATAATTGCCCTAGTGTCTGGTATAGTAGATCTATTAGCAGGGAAGTTATATAATTGCCCTAGTGTCTGGTATAGTACAGCTATTAGCAGGGAAGTTATATAATTGCCCTAGTGTCTGGTATAGTAGATCTATTAGCAGGGAAGTTATATAATTGCTCTAGTGTCTGGTATAGTACAGCTATTAGCAGGGAAGTTATATAATTGCCCTAGTGTCTGGTATAGTAGATCTATTAGCAGGGAAGTTATATAATTGCCCTAGTGTCTGGTATAGTACAGCTATTAGCAGGGAAGTTATATAATTGCCCTAGTGTCTGGTATAGTAGATCTATTAGCAGGGAAGTTATATAATTGCCCTAGTGTCTGGTATAGTAGAGCTATTAGCAGGGAAGTTATATAATTGCTCTATTGTATGTATTCAGTATATAGAGGTAGAGTTCCCTATCTTTCTATATCAAAGTCTGTCTGGTATAGTACAGCTATTATGTAGGGAGCATGCTGCAGAGCCTCACTGCGTCGCCCAATCTGGCACAGGATGTTGAATGTGGCAAGTCAGCGACTTATGAGGAGTTTGTTTTATTTTGAAGCTTATGGAATTAGGAAACTCGTTTCCTATATTCCCTTTCAATGAATCCCATTATTAGATCAGGATTTAGTGATTATTCACTAGGATTATCTCTAGTTCAGCTATGGAGTATTTTAATTATAATGGGCCACTGGCATTCTAACGCACAGCTGGTCGTGATGTCATCTGCACTTGCTTCCTTCCAGACTAGCTGCTAGAATGCTGGTGTGTGATTTGTGTAGTAAAGCTTTAACTAAACTAATTATCACAATTACCTTCCGTTTAGAAAACAATTCCCTTATTGAAAGAAGGATGGAATACTTTTCTAAAAGACTCAAATCTCCCACATTTTGTATCTGGTTTCAAAACCGTCCGAATTTCAACGCAACTTGACATCCACTGCCGACAGTTTTCAACCATGGCTACGGGGAGATGAAGCTAAGATAATCTCGGCTCCTTCTGGGATTTCATTGAATTTGTAAATTCACGTAATTCCCATAAATTTTCTGTACCTAATTGTTGGGTACCATTAAAGTTCACCCCGTGATTAGTGAGAAGTTAGGGAATCTAAATTTTTTCCACTAATTGCCATCTGCCTTAACCTTCGAGAAAGGTCTATGCTGATAAGGTTATCTAGTGGGGCAAGTTAAATCAGTGTATGGAAACTCGTTTTGGTAAATTTTCCAAAGAAGTTAGCACCAAAACTGCTTATTGTTTTGCTTCCAGCTTTAATTTAGGGAAAGTGGAGAGAGACTGCCAGGCAATTTTGTTACAATAGCCTGCTTTTAAAAGTGACCTTTGTAACTTTCTTTGCCAGCAGTTCTGCTCCACTTGATTACCTATTCTACTATTGAGATAGGATGTTTAGACCAGAATATCTCCTATCTAAAGTCTATTAAAACCATTGGAACAAGTAGACTCCTCAACCAATTGTTCCCTTCTCCTCTGAACTTTATCATGGATTTCCATTGCTTTTGCCCCAGTCACCTGATTAACCTTTTGACGTATGGGTTTTAAAGCCTGCTGAGTTGTATTTCTTTCGACTACCCCACTACAATTGATTTTATCAGAACAAATCTGACGAGAACATTCTAACAGCTTGGTCATTTTATAATGCTTATTGCTAGATAGATCAGAAGGTTGGGATTCTTTAGAGATTTTCTTATCATCTAATGGATGTGTCCCCCTTTGGTCTTTTGCCTCTCTCTTTTCAGAGGTTATATCTTTCCCTCTTACATGGAATTTATTCTTCCCTTTCTTCAGAGATTCCTTAGAATGAGACTGAGACTATGCTTAGGTTTTCTACTCTGACATTCAGAGCAAGATTTCACATGTCTTCTCACGTCTCCTGTAATTCCCGGCCAATCATGATTGCTGGTAATTTGACGAATCATTGCCCCCTCACTGATATGTTTCCTCTCAGGATTTACATGTCCTGCCAATAAGCGAAATGGGTTACGACAAGAAGATTCAGCTGCCACTGAGCTATTCTGTGTTGCTGACGGATGAGATGATGTCTGAGTTATAGGCATATTGAATATTCACAGACCACTGCCAATGAGTTACTCTTACTGTTACCAGGCAGTTAAGGGCATGTGTAATATTCATATTTATTGTGAATCTTATTTGCCCTGGAGTTGATTGGTTGTATTCGCCAGTGCTTGGCGCTGGTATCTGTCTGGGAGTTATTCTCACATTCTGGTTAACTTTCATCTCGCAAAGAGCACCCTGTTGTTCAACAGGAGTGATTCTTAATGGACTTATTGTAGTATCAGTCTTTATACCTTCTAGGAATCTTCACAGACACATTATGTAACAGTCAACACCACTTTAACGATAAATTCTTCATGACACGACAGCTGCATCAGTTTCACACAGTGTATTATGTCTTTCTTGAAAACAATGTCTAATCAGTGTCACTAAAAGAATAATACTTGCACTCGGTCTCTGCCATCAACATCTGTCGCTCGATCTCTCAAATGACATCAACATTCAACCACAGCTTCACAAACACTGCATCTACACAAAAGTGACAGCTAGATAGACTTCTGCCATTTGCCAACTTCAGTCCGACCTTGAATGCGTTCCAGACGTGAATGAGCTCTCACGGACCTGTAGTCCGTGCTTGACCTTCGCTCTGCTTACTTCATGCAAAAAAGTAGCGGTTACAAAAACAATCTACAACCATGGTCAGGCTGTGAGAACGGCAAGTGAAAAGAGATGTGGCCAAACAAGAACACTATGAAGGAAGCCAAAGAAGATTAATAAATTAACGCAGAACTGGTGTCATTAGCTGCTACACGCTGCAAGATTTACTGAGGAAATCTGAGCACTTATGGACTGAATGGGTCAATGAGGATGATCTGTCGACTGACTGACTGACTGACTAACTAACTAAAACCCTCTAATACTGAAACCAGACAAAAGGAGATGAGCACTTTTGATGGACATGTCGGTCTACCATAGTAAAATGGAAGAGATCTTATAAGACAAATCTAAATTCCAGTAAGATAAAAAAAGGAAACAAGTCGGAGGACCTGGGTGCAAAAATAAGGAAAGAGATACAGTCTCTTGTGAATAAGCAACTCATCGGTGAGGCCACTGCAAATATGCTCACACAATGTGGCTCCTCAAATGTAGTCTCCCCTCTGCTGTGTGTCCACCGTGACGAGGTAGAGGGGCTTGTGCGTCCCAATGACCCCAAGAGCTATGCCGACGGTAGCACAGCTACTGGTAGGGCCACCCATGTCGGACAGGTCAAGGGAGAGGGACCAGACGAAGAGACACACAAACCTGCTGCCTTGTAGGTAGACTGGGGACAGTCAAAGGCTAGGGAAAGCACCCCAAATACATGCTTGTCGAAATCGGATGTACTGAGCCACAGGCTTGACAAAGCAGTGCAACGTGAAACCTGCTGCCTTGTAGGTAGACTGGGGACAGTCAAAGGCTAGGGAAAGCATCCCGAATAAATGCTTGTCGAAATCGGATGTACTGAGCCACAGGCTTGACAAAGCAGTGCAACGTAACTTAATTCATGATGTCACAAATCAAAATTAATCGATATGGTGCTAATCCCGTGAAGTCCCATCAGGCGGTGATAGTGCCGGGCCCCCTGCCTCGAGGGGTCCACCCATGACTACTGGTGGTCACCTTCCCCTGTGCTGTGGAGTCAAGGCACAGAGGAGTAGGTTAAGAGCTATTGACCAAATACCCCGGACACTCAACATACTACAGTGGAATGCCGAAGGAGTTTACAAGAAGAAAGACTCCCTAACACAGCGTCTTCATAAAGATAGAATAGATGTGGCATGCATTCAAGAGACACACCTCAACGCCAATCACAAATTCTCAGTCAGAGGATATCAGGCCACACGTTTCGACCGCGAAGGACACAAAGGAGGAGTTCTAATACTTACACGAAATACAATACCTTGCAGCGAAGTATCTGTGATCTCTAACAACCAAACGGAAATTATAGGTGTTGATATAATGATAAAGGACGTGAAAATAAGAATCTACAATCTGTATAGCCCAGCAGATAAGGACCTTACACTCTCAAACATGAAAATAACTGACACAAACTGCATTATTGTCGGAGACTTTAATAGCCGTTCAGAAAGATGGGGATACCCAGATACTGACAAAAGAGGAGATGAATTGGAGGACTGGGAAATAGACTCAAATCTCCATCTACTCAACAAAGCGGATGACACACCGAGCTTCTACTCCAGAAGATGGCTTACCACTTCTACTCCAGACTTAGCTTTCTGCACAGGAGACATCCTCCACAAAATCAATCGCCATGTGCTGGACCAATTAGCAGGTAGTGACCACAGACCAATCAAGCTTGAAATGAATATGGAGTATGTTCCACAGGAGCAAAAGCCCTTGCCCCGCTGGAATTACAAACGAGCAGATTGGGACAGATTTGCCATACTAACAGACAAATATTGTGAAAACATAAATACACGATATGGCAACATAAAGCAAATGGTGGAAAGTCTAAACAGAGCGATAATACAGGCAGCCACTGAGTCCATTCCAAGAGGAGCGAGGAAAAATTACAAACCATACTGGACTGAAGAACTACAAAGTTTGGAGGACAAAGTTGAAGATGCCAGGAAGACAGCAGAGAGAGAACAAACAATTGAAGCAAACATCTCTCTCAAAGCCATCTCAGCAAAATATAAAAGAACAGTAAATCAAACAACAAGAGATTGTTGGAGGGAAAAACAGAAAACCTGAATTTTGACAGGGATGGAAACAAACTATGGAAACTAGTGAAAGCCATGAACAATGAAGGACCTAGAAACAAACAAATAACAATTAAACAAGGAAATGCCTTGCTTACAGGCAAAAAGGCTGCAAATGCACTAATGGAACACTATGCAAATGCAAACCACATTGATATTACAACCGAACAGAAGAAAGCAATCAAAGACAAACAGATACATCATAGAAATACAGAGACAGCAGCAGAATATATGATGGCAAATCTAACAATGGAAGAAATGGAACAGGCAATGAATACCCTAAAAAAGAAGAAATCACCAGGAAAGGATGGAATCACAAATGAAATGCTAATAGGACTGGAAAGCA
>JACEFZ010005618.1:0-112596 GCA_014155875.1 Cepaea nemoralis
CGGATCTGGCACCCGATTTCGTGGTGCGCCTCTTGGCTGGTTCCTCCGTCTTCAGCACTTCTTTCTAGAGAGACTGTGGTCTCACTCGAGTGTAGATGTGTACGCGCGCACACACCTGTCTGCGCATGCATGTACGTGCATACACATCTAGAGCATACTGGTTATTTTCCGGCGCCAGAGACTCGCCGTCGCCCCTTCTCTGTTAGTTTAAACAGGCCCGGGCCACGTGAAGGCCAGGATTTGGACTTTTGCTGCATGGGTTTATGTATTCACGAGCCATTGAGGTATTTGAGCAATGTTGGGCGCTCCCCCCAACACCGCGCCTGGGGCTACATACAGCAACATTTGGAACCGGGTCTCTTCGAGAAGACCAGCTTGTGCGACATCCACGCCAAGCGTGTCACCATCATGCCCAAGGACATCCAGCTGGCCAGACGATCCGATGACGTATCCGAGGAGAGCGAGCTTAAGCAGACCCCTCACAGCCAGCCCCCCCCCCCCCCACCCCCAATTGTCCTTTTTAGGCCCAAAACCAACAGACCCCGTTTAGCACTTGATGATGATTGCACGCTCGAGTTCTGGTCTCTACACGCACAAACATCACTCACTCACACTTGCCTGCTAACTTACACTGCTATTACAACTCTATTACAAGTCGGGGAAATGGGCTGGCAAGATAAACTGGGCTGGGCTTTTCAAGTGGGCTTGCTTTACCGGGCCTCTTGGTGGGAAAATGGGCCCCTAACAGTCCTCCCCCCTGTCACTCTTTCGTTGCAGACTTGCCACTGCCATTCCTCAAGTCATCCCCCACATACAGAACACGCGGGTTTTAGGCACTGGTTCTTTTCCCTCCTCATTCCCCCGGGGCAACCGGGCAGTCTCCGGGTTACAGATTTCATTTTCTTGGGCATATGGTGCGCGATTCACAGCTCCATGGCTCCCCTCCTGTAGTCCAGTGCCAGTACTCAAGCCACCCCCACTCTAAGACCCATCCACCCAACCCACACGGGCCCCAAACATGGGTAAGGACCAAAATTTTTTTTTTTGTCGTCGTCGTCGGTAGCGCACACCAGTACTATAATCCGATTGAACGCTCACTCCCCCCTCCAACCAATCATTCTCGCCCGGTGGCCAACCAATCGTCTCTCGCCTGTCCGCCATATTGCGTGAACAACATGGCCGCCACCACTGAGAGGGCATAAATGGCCGTTCCGAAATTTTTTTTACGTCATCAGTCGACTCGACGCGCTATCGAGATCAAGTCGCTTTATCGGTTAACGCAGAGGATGCCTCGCGTTAAAAGTGCCGCACAGAGACATGCGCTTTATGCAGCCGGGAAAGAAGGGAGAGGCGAAGAAGACTGCTGCAATGCTGTGCTCGTTTCTTCAAACAGCAGCAGTCCTGCTCCGACATCAGCTGAAACCGTTCCCGTCGCAGAAACCATAACTACAACCAGCAACAGCGGGAAACTATCAACACAAGGAGATACGCCCAATATACCAGAGACCTCCACACAGGAGGAAACAACTACTACTATAGACTTCCCCGGGCAAAATACTACTGAAGCAGACAAGCGTGGGAGAAGCTAAACTGACGGCGCTACCACAGACAAGATAATCAGCTTTTGGGGAAAACGAGCTGGGAAGAAACAGCATCGGCCAGCTGCGCAAGACACCGGATGGAGTATGGTCACCATCAACCAAAAACCAAAGACCACAGCACTTTTACAGCAAATTTCACAAGAAGAGAAAGCCGTCATCCAGCATCACCACGGCATACTACTGGAAGCCGCCCGGCACCACTCGATCAAAAGATGGGTCATCAAACGAGTCAAGACCCATCTCACCAACGACCAGATAGGGAGATGCTAACAAGGGAGAACCGTAAGACCAAGATCACCAGTGCTGAGCGGATCATCGGGAAAAACAACATACCCTCCACAGTTGTCGTCGTAACATCGGAGGGCCCCACTGATCCCTCAATACATTACATGGGACAAGAAAGACCAAGTACCAGAGCCTACATACCGAGAGTGCTGCAGTGTTCCAAGTGCCAGAAGTTTTGGCACACCCGTGCCACCTGCAAGAGTGATGTGGAGGTATGTAGGTACTACTCTGGTCCCCATCAATATAGTCAGTGCCAGCATGCCAAGAACGACTCGGACTTCAGGAGGCCGAACACCAACAGAAAGTGCGCCAACTGCCTGGCAACCACGGCGCCAGGTACTTCGGCTGCCCCTGCCCCCAAACAGCAAAGAAACTATGAAAAACGCCATCAAGTCTAACTTGCCATATAAGGAGGCCAGGAGGCAGTACGAGGCGACCAACCGACTATCCAAAAGCGACAAAGCACAACTGGAAGGCCAACTGAAGGACCTGAGAACACAGTTCAAAAGCATGGAGGAAGATAAAGACAAGACGCAAGAAACCAGATAAACGGCAGTTCAGCGCATACTGGACGAACTGAAGCAAGTCCAGCAGAAGATAGAGCAGGATGTCGCTCGAATGGCCGCCATAAAAGCTGAAACTGACGAAACTCTATCGAGAATTCAAGAAAAAAAGAGCAAAAACAGAAGAAACGCTGAAACAAATCCAGGAAGAAAGAGACCAGATATAACTACTCAAGTCACAGAAAGAACCAGATGATGCAAAGATCCAAACAGAGACGAAGCACAAGAAGAAGAAATTGAAATCGAACGGGATGAGAACGGATACCCAGACCAAGAGCAATTCTGTAGGGCACTTGCGAATCGCCGCTCCACACCAAGATCGAACCATCGAGACGACAGACGAACGGGAAGGTTCGAAGAAAACCCCAAGACGGGAAGGAGGAGGAACCCAGGGGGAACGACGAGTGGGAGACTCCCTGAAGGAAACAACACCATATGACGGGGGGGTACACAAAAACTCCAGGCCTCAAAAGTGCGCGACTCTGCCGACATGTAACACTTTCAAGACAGGAACGAACGAATCAGCCAACCAGAAAAGGAATCTAAAAAACAAGCAGCCCGATCTACGAACGAATCAAAACAAGTCACACAATAAAGAACCCAACTATAACCAAGCCGATTGTAGGCAGTTGAACGGGACCATTCGTAACTGAGAACGGAAACGGGGAAAGGGAAAATTGTTTCCCCATGGGCACACATGGAGCAAGATATCTGGGCGTCCGTCCCTGCAAAGACACAGAGATGGCTTAAAGTTCGCCACAATCACAAAGACACCATTCAAGGAAGCAATGCGGAGGTGCGAGACAGCAACATGCACTCACAAGCCGAGAAAGAACAACTGCAAAGCCAGATTGAGGAGCTAATGAAGCACGTCAAGCTACTGCAAACATCGGCACCAACCAGCGACAATGGGAAACTCTTGCCGAAATAAATGAGATCCAGCGGGACATCAAACAAGAGGTGGAAAATATGACGCAGATGACAAAGATAAATGAAGAGATTCTGCGAGACATCAAAGCGGTAAGAGAAATTCTACAATCGAAAGGGAGCCACCAAAAACAAACCAGCACAAGAAACAGAAAAGCACACAGAGGAACCGCAAGATGACATCAACAAGAGGAGGGCCGGAACCGCTAGACAAAGCCAGCAACCCAGCCACGACACTATCCCGCCAGACATCCAACAAGAGGACGAACAGGAACCCCTAGACAAAGTTAGCAACCCAGCCACGACACTAGCCCGCCAGACACCCGAAGTAAACCAAGACGAGCACTCCGAGGACGACACGGAGAGGCCCACTGAGCTACCTTGGAGGATCTACGAGAGTCGGCAAGGATGGAGAAACTCAGATACCAGGAATTCAAAAGGTGCTGGATTGAAAGAGAAAAGAAGAAACCAAAAAGACTCAGGAGACCGGAGATTACCCAACGGTAATCTTGGAACAGGATACCGACTATCGTACTACATAGAAGACGGAGAGAGAAAACCATGGCTGACCGCGGAGGAAAAAAAGCCAATGGCCGAAGCTAAAACTCGAAGATGAAAAAAAGTACAAGAAGGAAATAGAAACGTCGAAAAGCTCCTACAGAAAATACACAACAAAGGAGACTAAAAAACCTAATAAAAAGTCCTTATAAGGACGCAGCCAGACGAGCCAGGAGCAACACCAAAAAGAAAAACCCCAAGAACAGACGAGCACAAAGGATAGCCGCCGACCGATCCCCAGCTGACTTCACAGACACAAAAGATAATAACCAGTCTGTCAAGTCCTAGATCTCTAGGGGATTGAAACTCGGGCTCATACAGGCAACAAACTCCGTTAGATACAATTTAGCATCATTAATTACATATATATTACAGTACGGCTGGCGAAGCGAGTTTTCACAAGCCGCATTCAGTACATTTCGTATCACAGGAGTTTATAATGAACATGGTTAACACAATAAAATCTAGCAGCATCTACACATATGTCTAAGACCTTAAAAACAATTTGGGGCTACTATCAAGTCCCCTTAAGGTAAGCCCCCGGTTCCCGATGTCCAGTCCCTGTCGACCTTTCCCCACGTGTCGCAAACCGACACGGGTGGCAACCCTCTGAGTTTTTCGTGGACCCGCAATCGGCGGGCCCCCCCGTGTCCACGGGGCTGTGGACACACTGACCGGTCCTTCGAGAAGGCTCTGGATTATTCAAGCCTTCGAGTGACTCGGTTCTTCCCTTTTCCTGGAGTACTCCCCTTCGCCAGTATCTCTTACTTTTATGTTGGTACCGTCTCTAGGTGAGGCTGTGACACAGTCCGAGATAGGACCCACAGGACAAGAATTAGGGCGAATAAACCCACAAAAACCACGGACCTCAACAATAACCACAGCTGATGAAGCAGGTTAGACGAGGCCAAATTTGGAATTTTTGTTTTTGAAAATTGGAATTGGAATTGGGATTTTTTCCCCATTCATTAACACTGCATTATCACTGCTAACATGTCTGGAAGAGGTCAAGGCGGCAAGGGACTCGGCAAAGGAGGCACTAAGCGTCACCGCAAAGTTCTTCGCGACAACTTCCAGGGTATCACCAAGTCTGCCATCCGCGACTGGCCCGGCGAGGAGGTGTCAAGCGCATCTCCGGGCTCATCTATGAGGAAACACGAGGTGTCCTCAAGGTGGTCCTAGGAACGTCATCCGCGACGCTGTCACCTACACCGAGCACACCAAGAGGAAGACCGTCACCGCCATGGACGTCGTCTATGCCCTCAAGCGCCAGGGTCGCATACTGTACAGCTTCGGAGGTTAGAGGATCAAGTCTCATCCACACCCACCCCGGCCCTTTTTAGAGAACCCTAACCACACCCCAATTCAGCACCCCTCATGTAGACATTGCCACGAGTTCACACCTTTTTTACCCCTACGTGTTGTGTTGTGTTGTTGTTGTTGTGTTGTGTTGTTGTGTTGTTGTTGTGTGTTGTGTTGTTCCCCGAACTAGTGACAGCAGCTCACACCCATTATTTACAATTCACTGTCCGTGTCGCTAGTGACAGCAGCTCACACCTATTATTTACAACTCACTGTCCGTGTCTTTGTTTAGTTAAAGGGGTAGGTGGGTCCATAAATTACTTGTCTTTCAGCCCCTCTCCCCTCCACAGGTATATATACAACAAACCAGCACCATTCATCGTCTACGGCCATACCACATTGAAAATACTGGTTCTCGCCCAATCACCGAAGTCAAGCAACGTCGGGCGTGGTTAGTACTTAGATGGGTGATCGCTTGGGAACACCACGTGTTGTAGACATTTTTTTTTTTCAATCTGTGTTTTTAGCCCTGTACAATTTTATGGTTGGTTTGTTTTGGTGCCGCCCGTCTCCCAGCACCTCGTAGCTGGGAGTTTCTTGGGCATATGGTGCACGATTCACAGCTCCATGGCTCCCCTCCTCTAGTCCAGTGCTCAAGTCACACCCACTCTAAGACCCATCTACCCAACCCACACATGGGTAGGGAGCCAATTTTTTTTTTAATTGCTACTGAATGAATGAAAAGCACTAGATTGTCACTCCCTCCTCCTACTCCCACAACTTTCTCTTTGCCAGCATTTACCAACCTTTCATGACATTTATTTTAAAAAAAAGTGAAAACCACTCAGATTGTCACTCCCTCCTCCTACTCCCCACAAATGGAGGAGAGGAACGATCCTCAAAGGTGTTGGATCCACCAAGAGAGCCATGGTGGAACCTACAACCCGCTCACGCTCAGAGGGAGTGACGTAAGGTCGTCATCGTAGTTTTTGTGCCGGCCCGACGTTTATTCGACAGTCTCGGCAAGGCCATACTTAAGAAATGATCCCTATAAGTATGATCTTGACTAAGTTCTTCAATGTCCAACTTTATATATTTTAAACATGCTGCTAAATATGTGCAGTATATTGTAATATTGCCCAGATTCTGGCGTGTTTTTACATGATGGTTGCATAGTGTTGTGCTGATTTCTAGCACATTGTGTCATGCTGTGGGTTCTCATGAAACCTACATTGCAGTTTTCCAATATAGTTTCAAAATTGGCCTTGAGAAGTGTGGTACTGGTTAAATATTAGTGCAATTCAAGGGCAAGTAATCTAAGATTTATTTCTTTACATGCGACGCGTATGATATCATTTGTTCCGACTTGTGTTGTCACCGAAAGGTGACATTGGCAGACAATTACTGTTTGGCCACATCTGTCAAGTGCAGGTCCTCTAGACAACACTGCAGCCCTGAAGAATGTTTTCGGGGTTCTAAATTCCGGTTTCACGTGGATGTGTGTCTGGCGCTTGTTTCTGTTATGACCACTACAAGTTTGGTACTTTTATATTTAGGAACTAGTGGTATGAGTCAAATGTTTTGTCCATGTTTATATGTTTTTGTTTTCCTTCTACCGATGGGTGGAAGGAGCGGCTGGCCGAGTGGCTAGAACGTCGAACGCTCATTCGGGAGACCCGTTTCGATCCTCCCCCCCCCCTCCCCCCCCCCCCCGTTTAAGATTGTGATTTTTTTTTCTGTCGGGGGCAAAAAGAAAATCCTAACGTGCACAGTTCGCGGCGACTGCACTAGCCAGGCGGCCTTAATTCCTCAGGCTGAAAGACCCCACTGCCATACACCGCAAGGTACTATATTGGCAGTAAATGACAAATAGGTGTACTGGTTTCTGATGTTGATGTGTGCTCGTCGTTATGGCAGTGTGTACCTGGCCTGTTGTATTTTACTGTTAATTTGAGAGAAGGCATCAACTTTCTCACTCCAAGTCAAAATGTAGATCGTACTTTTCGGGATCGTCTCTAAAGTATGCCGTGCCGAGAGGTGAAATAAATAACGCAAGTACTTTTCAATACCCTGCATGCATTTCGATTACATTGTTAAGTGCAGTGTTATGTCTAGCTTTTTGTTTCATACACACTGAGAAAATATTTATGTTATTGATCTTCCACTATCATCAAGTGCAGGTTAAACAGACAGATAAACAGATAGACAGAGGTGGTAAAGCCATTCAATATGAACAGAAGAAAGTAACAAGAAAATGTACACAAATAAATAGTAAACAAGTGAAACATCCGGACAATTCAAAGCTGTTATTCAGTATGTCTGATTCTGCTGCAGTTATTAATGTGTGGTCTTCTGTGCTGTCTCCGAAGTCAGCGTCATATTTCTAAAACATGTAGCTATTGAGCTGACGATAATTATATCCATTTGACTAATACTTTCTAGAGATTTGGACAGTATTTCTCTTTGCCAGCATTTACCAACCTTTCATGACATTTATTTAGGAAAAGTGAAAACCACTGTACGCCGAAAAGATATAATGAGAAATGTAAGAGATGAATATAACACCCCATCGTTACAGGCCCGGCACCGTGGCTCTGCGAGAAATCCGTCGTTACCAGAAGAGCACTGAGCTCCTCATCCGCAAGTTGCCCTTCCAGCGCTGGTGAGGAAATCGCCCAGGACTTCAAGACTGACCTGCGCTTCCAGAACTCGGCCGTCATGGCCCTGCAAGAGGCCAGCGAAGCTACCTGGTGGGTCTCTTCGAGAAGACCAGACCAGCTTGTGCGCCATCCACGCCAAGCGTGTCACCATCATGCCCAAGGACATCCAGCTGGCCAGACGTATCCGAGGACGTATCCGAGGAAAGCGAGCTTTAAGTAGACCCCTCACAGCCAGCCAGCATGACCCCCCCCTTCCCCCCACCCCAATGTCTCTTTTTAGGACGCAAACCAACAGACCCCGGTTAGCACTTGATGACGATTGCACGCCCGAGTTCTGGTCCTCTACACGCAAACAAACAGCACTCACTCACACTTGCCTGCTAACTTACACTGCTATTACAACTCTATTACAAGTCGGGGAAATGGGCTGGCAAGATAAACTGGGCCTGGGCTTTTCAAGTGGGCTTGCGTTACCGGGCCTCTCGGTGGGAAATTGGGCACCTAACAGTCCTCCCCCTGTCACTTTTTCGTTGCAGACTTGCCACTGGCCATTCCTCAAGTCATGCCCACATACAGAACACGCGGGTTTTAGGCACTGGTTCTTTTCTCTCCTCATTCTGCCGGCAACCTGGCAGTCTCCGGGTTACAGAGTCAGTTTCTTGGGCATATGGTGCGCGATTCACAGCTCCATGGCTCCCCTCCTGTAGTCCAGTGCCAGTACTCAAGTCACACCCACTCTAAGACTCATCCACCCAACACATACGGGACCCACACATGGGTAAGGACCACAATTTTTTTTTCGTCGTCGTCGTGGCAGCGCAAGCCAGTACTATAATCCGATTGAACGCTCACTCCCCCTCCAACCAATCATCTCTCGCCCGGTGGCCAACCAATCGTCTCTCGCCTGTCTGCCATATTGCGTGAACAACATGGCCGCCACAACTGAGAGGGCATAAAAGGCCGTTCCAAAATTTTTTTCCCCATTGGACAAACATGGAGCAAGATATCTGGGCTGTCCGTACCTGCAAAGACACAGAGATGGCTTAAAGTTCGCCACAATCACAAAGACACCATTCAAGGAAGCAATGCGGAGGTGCGAGACAGCAACATGCATCTCACAAGCCGAGAAAGAACAACTGCAAAGCCAGATTGAGGAGCTAATGAAGCAAGTCAAGCTACTGCAAACATCGGCACCAACCAGCGACAATGGGAACTTCTTGCCGAAATAAAGGAGATCCAGCGGGACATCAAACAAGAGGTGGAGAATATGACGCAGATGACAAAGATAAATGAAGAGATTCTGCGAGACATCAAAGCGGTAAGAGTAATTCTAACAATCGAAAGGGAGCCAACCCAAAACAAACCAGCACAAGAAACAGAAAAGCACACAGAGGAACCGCAAGATGACATCCAACAAGAGGACGAGCCGGAACCGCTAGACAAAGCTAGCAACCCAGCCACGACACTAGCCCGCCAGACCACCCGAAGTAAACCAAGACGAGCACCCTGATGGACGACACGGAGTGGCCCCGGAGGCTTACCTTGGAGGAGATACGAGAGTCGGCAAGGGATGGAGAAACTCAGATACCAATGAATTCAAAAGGTGCTGGATATAAAGAGAAAAGAAGAAACCAAAAAGACTCAGGAGACCGGTAGATTACCCAACGGTAATCTTGGAACAGGATTCCGACTACTCGTACTACATAGAAGACGGAGAGAGAAAACCATGGCTGACCGCGGAGGAAAAACGCCAATGGCCGAAGCTAAAACTCGAAGATGAAAAAAAGTACAAGAAGGAAAATAGAAACGTCGAAAAGATCCTACAGAAAATACACAACAAAGGAGACTAAAAGACCTAATAAAAAGTCCTTATAAGGACTGCAGCCAGACGAGCCAGGAGTCTACACCAACAAAGAAAACCACAAGAACAGACGAGCACAAAGGATAGCCGCCGACCGATCCCCCAGCTGACGTCACAGACACAAACGATACATAACCAGTCCGAGATAGGACCCACAGGACAAGAATTAGGGCTAATAAGCTCACAAAAACCACGATCCTCAACAATAACCACAGCTGATGAAGCATGTTAGACGAGGCCAAATTTGGAATTTTTGTTTTTGAAAATTGGAATTGGAATTGGAATTTTTTTTCCCATTCATTAACACTGCATTAATCACTGCTAAACATGTCTGGAAGAGGTCAAGGCGGCAAGGGACTCGCAAAGGAGGCACTAAGCGTCACCGCAAAGTTCTTCGCGATAACTTCCAGGGTATCACCAAGTCTGCCATCCACCGACTGGCCCGGCGAGGAGGTGTCAAGCGCATCTCCGGGCTCATCTATGAGGAAACACGAGGTGTCCTCAAGGTGGTCCTAGATAACGTCATCCTCGACGCTGTCACCCTACACCGAGCACACCAAGAGGAAGACCGTCACCCGCCTACTGGACGTCATCTATGCCCTCAAGCGCCAGCGGTCGCACACTGTACAGCTTCGGAGGTTAGAGGATCAAGTCTCATCCACACCCACCCCGGCCCTTTTTAGAGACCCCTAACCACACCCCAATTCAGCACCCCTCATGTTGACATTGCCACGAATTGACACCTTTTTTACCCTACGTGTGTGTTGTTGTTGTTGTTGTTGTTGTTGTTGTGTGTTGTTGTTGTTGTTCCCCGAACTAGTGACAGCAGCTCACACCCATTATTTACAATTCACTGTCCGTGTCGCTAGTGACAGCAGCTCACACCTATTATTTACAACTCACTGTCCGTGTCTTTGTTTAGTTAAAGGGGTAGGTGGGTCCATAAATACTTGTCTTTCAGCCTCTCTCTCCTCCTCAGGTATATATACAACATACCAGCACCATTCATCGTCTACGGCCATACCACGTTGAAAATACCGGTTCTCGTCCGATCACCGAAGTCAAGCAACGTCGGGCGTGGTTAGTACTTAGATGGGTGACCGCTTGGGAACACCACGTGTTGTAGACATTTTTTTTTTCACAATCTGTGTTTTTAGCCCTGTACAATTTTATGGTTTGGTTTGTTTTGGTGCCCGCCCGTCTCCCAGCACCTCATAGCTGGGAGTTTGTTGGGCATATGGTGCGCGATTCACAGCTCCATGGCTCCCCTCCTCTAGTCCAGTGCTCAAGTCACACCCACTCTAAGACCCATCTACCCAACCCACACATGGGTAGGGAGCCCAATTTTTTTTTTAATTGCTACTGAATGAATGAATGAAAAGCACTAGATTGTCACTCACTCCTCCTACTCCCCACAACTTTCTCTTTCCCAGCATTTACCAACCTTTCATGACATTTATTTTAGAAAAAGTGAAAACCACTCAGATTGTCACTCCCTCCTCCTACTCCCACAAATGGAGGAGAGGAACGATCCTCAAAGGTGTTGGATCCACCAGGTGGAACCTACAACCCGCTTCACGCTCAGAGGGAGTGACGTAAGGTCGTCATCGTAGTTTTTGTGCCGCCCACGTTTATTCGACGTTCTCGGCAAGGCCATACTTAAGAAATGATCCTAAAAGTATGATCTTGACTATGTTCTTCAATGTCCAACTTTATATATTTTAAGCATGCTTTTAAATATGTGCAGCATATTGTAATATTGCCCAGATTCTGGCGTGTTTTTACATGATGGTTGCATAGCATTGTGCTGATTTCTAGCACATTGTGTCATGCTGTGGGTTCTTATGAAACCTACATTGCAGTTTTCCAATATATTTCAAAATTGGCCTTGAGAAGTGTGTACTGGTTAAATATTATTGCAATTCAAGGGCAGTAATCTAAGATTTATTTCTTTACATGCGACGCGTATGATATCATTTGTATCCGACTTGCGTTGTCACCGGGTGACATTGGCAGACAATTACTGTTTGGCCACATCTGCAAGCGCAGGTCTCTAGACACACTGCAGCCCTGAAGAATGTTTTCGGGGTTCTGAATTCCGGTTTCACGTGGAATGTGTGTCTGTCTTTCTTTATGGTTCCGTCGCCCAGTTACTGATTTAAGTACGTGGAGTGACACTCTGATCTCTGGATTTCATGTGGAATGCTTTTACATCCGTCCGTGATGGTTTGTATATTGAACTACATCTTTAAACATATGACGCTCCCGTGTGTTGCCGGGGCCCATAAGGGAAGCAAAGAATAGCAACACTGCAGCCTACCACCCATGTCGTAAGAGGCGACATGAGTGAGTGCTACTGAGTGAGTGCGTGGCGCGACACTGTGAGCTGTGAGTTTCGTGTGAAATGCTTTTTAATCTGCCCGAGGTTTTTTGGAACGTGACTGCATGTACGGAGCGATGGCAGATGGCTATGTCCCAGAGTTGACCGGTTTTTGCCTTATGCAGAAATGAGTGGCTGCTGGGCTTGAGGCGGTCTTCGAGCATATTTTCAAACGACAGCTGTATTTTCTTGCTGTTTAAGTGGGTGACATTACGTTTTTATTTATTTTTTGCATTTTTACCCCTTGAGGACGCCGTGGTGGTTTGATGTGTTTGTTTATTTTCGAGATAATGAGACGATGGTCTTCCAACATTCGGCACCACACATGGATTTTTTCACCCGAACGTCTTGCCTGTCACTCCTCCTGACGATGACATAGTCAATGAGGTGCCAGTGTTTCAAGCGAGGGTGCATCCACGATGTCCTATTTCTCATGGGAAGACAGAAAATTGTGTTGGTAATCAGGAGATTGTGTTCGGCACATGTCTGAAGGAGGAGGAGTCCATTGCTGTTACAATTTCTGACTCCGTGCTTTCCAATAGTGCCACTCCAAGATGTGGTGTCCATGCCTACTCTGGCATTGAAATCTCCAAGGAGTGTAAGTTTCTCTCCTTTGGGAACAGATGTTAATATACTTCTTTTCTTCTTCGTTCATCCGGAGTTTTTTTTCCGGATGTGATTGCGTTGTGTCTGTTTACAGCAGAGCTGCGTTTTTGCGCCGTTAGGCCGACACATCCGACTTCTGCGGGCATTTGTTGACCGGGTTAACCTTCCCGGGAGATGTTAATATACTGTGCAGGTCCTCATAGAACTTGTTCGTGACATCATCTTCATTGGTCATAGTTGGTGCGTAGACACTCACAGTGGTGTTGCATGCTTCCTTCCATTCAGCAGGGGCAACTTAATGGTCATAAGCCTGTCGTTTATAGCCTTTGGAAATCCAGCTAGTTTGCCATCCAGGGCCGACTTAATGGCAAATCCCACACCGGATTGGCGTCGTCCTCGCTTTTCCTTCCACTCCAGAAAAATGTGTAGTCGGCACCTACTTCACATATTTCATTATTTGGTCTTCTTTTGCAAGTCGTGTCTCGCCATGCTCTCTCCCAATCAGTGCTATTTGTCTCCCTGGGCTCGACACGCCGTCTCTATCAAGTAGGGTGTGTACATTCCAGTTTCGATTGTTAAAGGAATATGGTTTGCTCTTTTAGCTTTACTTGTTTTTCTTTTGTTTGTATGTCGACCGCAGTATAGGGTACCCACCAACCGTGGCTAGCTGGTTAGGTAATGATGGAGCAGAAAATGTTTAGGGCACGTTTTCTAGCCCCTTCCTCATGCTATGGAGGTGAGCAGTGTGTTCCTATAGAGGGCTGCTCAGTCGCTCGGGGGGCTGCCGAATCCCACTGCTGCTCCGGTCAGTAGAAGACCACCATATGGCCTGAGCCGCCTGTGTGCAGGTCTGCGACTACGGCTGCCAGCGTACCCACGCCTGCCGCTTCGCCGCTCGCCCATCGCCGCAGGGCTTGAAAGTGATATATGACGTTGGATAAAGAATGACTTGCGCGATTAATTGGAATAAAGTATGTGAGGGAGTGTGTGTTTGTGTGCTATGCGAAGGTGTGTTTGTGTTATTTGTGAGGATGCTCACAAAAATCGTCAGTGTATGTGTATGTAAAGTGTGAGTTTGTTCATATTACTTCAATGATGGTGAGGCAGCGTTTATGTGTCTAGATGTGTGTGTGTATTGTGTCTATGTGTGCGTGTTTATATGGGTGTATGTGTGTTTGTGTGTGTGTATGCATGTGTATATGTATACATGTGTGTGTATGTGTGTGCATAAGTATGTTTGTGTGTATGTATGTATGTGTGGTTTGGTTTTTCTGTCTGTCCATGGTATTCTTTGTGGTTTCTGAGGAAAATGCAAAGAATACCATGGGCAGACAGAAAAACCAATGACCAAGTACTACAGGAGACAAATGAACATAGTAAACTGATTAGAGAAATTAGACGTAGACACTGAAATTGTTCTGGCGACTACATAAAAGCATGAGTGGTGTAGTCAAGAATAAGAGCATTTCTGACTTCCAAGGTGCTGACCTCATCTGGCAGAGGACTGACGAGGACAAGGGCAAAGCCCTCTTTGAACGCTACCTTGAGCAGAGCAACCAGACAGACATGGGAGGCCGGAATCTGGCCAAGGAGGTCACCTCAGACAGATGCAAGGCCCAGAACACTTCGGATGAAGACACAGTGACAGTGAAAGAAATCAAGGCTGTGCTTCGACGATCAAAAAACAGTGCTCCAGGTCCTGATGGCATAAGATACGACGACATAAATAGGTGTACCGACAATGAGCTAGAGAAACTAGCAGACATGTACAACAACAGTATAGGGAGTGCTAGCATCAAGGAGGAATGGTTACACAGCTATCTGATTCCCTTGCCGAAGCCTGACAAAGACCACAAGAAAATTCAGGGATATCGAATTATAACCATGCAGAATACAATAGGCAAGCTGCTGGAGAAGGTAATTGCCAGGAAAATATCAAGCCAACTAGAGAGGCAAGGTGTTTTCCCACCTATCCTGGGTGGGTACCGTCCAAAAAGAGAAACCTGGACCATGCAGCAGTCTTTGCCCACGATGTCTATGAAGGTTTCCACTCAGGCACTGAAACCGTTGCTGCAGCGATTGATCTTGAGGACGCATACAACAGAGTACCACTGGATTTTTTAGTGTTTCAGCTTCTTGAACTAAACGTAAGTCCATTCCTCCTTAGTTGGATCGCTGCAGCTCTCTTCCAACGGAAAGTAGTTTTTAGATGTGGCAGTTGGACTTCGGAACCAACAACAATATATCCTGGCCTACCACAGGGATCACCATTATCTCCGGTACTGTTCAACGCCTACACAGTGAGAATCACCAGTGAGCAGATCACTGGACCTGGCAGGACATTGTCATATGCCGATGATGTTTTAGGTATCGTCAGGGTAAGGATAGAGAGGAGGTTGCTGTGGAACTACAAACCGAACTCAATCGCATAAGTACTTGGTGTGATGAAGCTGGGGCAATGGTCACCCAACAAAGGCAACAGTGACTTGGTTCTCGTTGAATAATCATATTGTCAACAATCCAACACCAACTGTAATGCTGTGTTCAGAGACGGTGGAAAGAACGCAGGCAATGAATTACCTGGGGATACGGTTTGATCGAAGCCTTGCTTATAATGTGCACATAGACCAGGTGATAACAAAGGCCAAGCGGGGTTTGGCAGCGATGCGGGTGATGGCGGCAGCAAACTGTGAGCAGCGCCATCTATGTCTTCTGTACGAGGGGCTGGTCATGTCTGTTTTGGAGTATGCAATGGCAATCCTGACTGTCAGCCATAAGCAGATAGGAAAGGATACAGAATGAAGCTATGCGCATTATTCTTGGATGTACAAGAGATACAGCATGCAGGGCGATGCGCTACCTTCTTGATTTTCCAACCATTGAAGAGAGAATGCAAGTTTGCAGGGCACGTGCCTACCTCAGAATTAACGCAAACACACAGCATCCACTGCATAGTGAAATTAGGAAGGTGAAGGGCAGCAGGTTAAAAAGAGGACGGTCGTGGATGGGTCAAGCCGAGGACATTCTTCAACAGGTGTGTTCACTTGAGGACTTAGAAACCTGGCGAGGAGTGGGTGCAAATGCCAACAGACTTCTGCACATCCTTTTCAGTTTGCATCCAACTAGATAGAAAATGCAGACAAGAAAATCCGGCTGCTGTTGAGGCTGAAGTACAAGCGTTGATTTTCGAGAATTCGCTAGACAGTGACGCGGTCATCTACACAGATGGGTCGGTCGTCCGACATGTGAGAAGCTCATGGGCCTTTACAGCTCGGGCCGGAGGGAGAATTGTGAAGGAGGACTCTGGTGCTTTCACTGAAACCACAAGTAGCCTGACCATGGAAGTCATGGCAGTAAGTAAAGCAATAACATGGCTCGAGACAACAGACATTCACTAGGGTTGTTTCCTTAGCGACTCAATGAACATGATCAAGAGGATAGAGGAGGGGTCGATCCGAAGAGAATGGTTTGCTGCCTCTGAAGCGGTCTCGGCTGGCAAAGATTAGTTCATCTTCGTGCCAGGGCATGCGGGAGTACAAGGAAATGAGCGGGCTGACAAGCTCGCAGGTGAGGCTACTGTTGAGGGCGGACGCGCCATGGACCAGGCTGACATTCTGAATGCTCTACGAGAAGTGAGACTTTTGCAAGAACCAAGTGATGACTGTGAATCTACAACAATGGCCAGACTGCGAGAGCAGCAAATTAAAAGAGGGGTGGCCAAACAAGAACACTACGCAGGAAGCCAAAGAAGATTGATAAACCAACACAGAACTGGCGTCGTTAGCCGCTACACGCTGCGGGATTGCTGAGGAGGGGATCCGAGCATTATGGACTGAATGGTCCGATGTGCAACGAGGATGATCTGTCGACTAACTAACTAACTAACTAACTAACATTAGACGTAGACAGACAAAAAATTTGGACATGTTATGAGAAGAAATGGATTGGAAAACTTAGTGACAACTGGCAAGATCGAGGGGAACAGACGAGAGGAAAATATCTGGATGGCTTGGCCACATGGCATGGACGAGACAGGAACACTGAGCTGATCCACGACACTGGTGATCGAGTGAAATGGCGAGTCATGATTGATTGATGTATGTGTGTGTACGTGTATGTGTGTATATGTACGTGTATGTGCGTGTATGTGTAAATGTGTATGTTCATATATGTATGTGTATATGTTTGTGTCGGTATGTGTGCATGCGTGCAGTGTGTGCGAGGGAGTGTGTATTTGTATGTTATTGAATGTGTGTATACCTGTAAGAGTTTGTGTAAATGATGTAAGTATGTAAGTAGGTATTATGCAGGTATGAGTGCGTGTGTGTTTATGAATGTCCTTGTGTACGTGTGTCTGCCTGTCTCATAACATGGTAATATGCATTGTTTCATCATCATCATCAAGTGCCCTGCCAGCTGGCGTAGGCGTTCATGGGCTCACCACAGATCTCGGTCTTTGGTTTTCTGGATCAACTCTGCTGCTGATATTCCTCTGTGCCACCGTCTCAATCCATCCAGCATCATTTCTCTTGGTCTGCCTCTGTCTCTCTTCCCCTCGAATCTTTCAGTTGTCACGATGTTCTCCAATGCCTCTCTTCTCATTACATGACCAAAGAAAGCTGTTTGTCTCTTTCTTATTGTTGATATAGTGTTCTATGTTTCATTAGCCTGTTTCCTGCAGTCGTCGTTAGTTACTCTAGCAGTCCAAGGAATTCGCAACATTCGTCTCAGGAACCACATCTCTGTTGCTTCTAATTCTTCTTAATTTGTTCAATTACATTCCAAGATTCACTGCCATACAGCAAAACTGGTTCTAATAGCATTTCAGCACTCTCTTTCTTACACTCAGTGATAGTGACCTATTTGCACAAGATACTCTAATTTTCTGAAATGTAGCTTTTGCTTACCCTATTCTGCTCTTAATTCTCTGTTGTAATCTTCCCATCTGATGTTGTAAATGACCTAGGTATCTAAAATTATCACTTGGTTAAGAATTTCCTTCTATGTTTGTGTCACATTTTGGTGTCACCATTTCTTTGATATATCACCATTGTTACTGTTTTATTTATATTCAAGGAGAGTCCTTTCCTTGCACTCGCTGTTACTACAGTGTCCAACTATTGTTGTAGGTCTGTTGATTTATCTGCCACCAATACTGTGTAATCTGCATAGCGTATATTATTTATATTATAACCTCCAACTAGTCTCTTTGATCTCTCTCATTATTACTTCGCTATATAGGGAGAAGAGATCTGGTGACATGACACATCCCTGTCGTACTCCTAGCTTTATGTGTTCGTAACTACCCTCTTTATTTCCCATTTTAATTGCTGCTACTTGGTTTCAGTAAACATTCTTTATTATTCTTAAATCTTTTCCATCAATGTTGATATCTTCCAACATTTTAATCAGTTCATCATGTTTTACTTTATAAAATGCTTTAGTATAATCTATGAAGCATAAGTATATGTCTTTCTGTTTCTCTACTGACCTTTCTAGTGTCCGTAATGTATATATTGCATTGTTTGTTGCCCTTTCCCTCCACAAATCCATACTGTTCTTCACTAATTGTCCATTTTTATTTCTTTCTGGTTCTTCTCATTATGATTCTGAGCAGAAGCTTAGTGATATGGTTTATACGGTTAAATTGTACGAAAATCTTCACAATCAATTGCTCCTGGTCTTTTGGTATAGCTATAAATACAGATTTCAGCATATCACTGGGTAAATATCCACTGCTGTAAATATCATTTAACATTTTGGTTAATATATCTACTCCAAATTCTCCAATACTTCTCATTCTTCTATTGTGACTTCATCTGGTCCAGCTGTTTTTCTTTCTTCATATATTTCATAGCGTCAGCGACTTCTAGCTCGGATTGTATCTGCAGCAAAGAACCTCAATGGCTCGGAACGCTGAAGAAGAAGAAGAAGAAGAAGTCAGCGACTTCTTCTTTTAGAATAGGTGGACCTTCTAAGTTACTTTCTTCTGTTAATTCTTACCTTTCCCCAGCATATAATTCTCTTATATACTCATTCCACCTCTTCATTATAGCACCTTCCTCCAATAATATCTTTCCTGTTTTTTGATTTCAAAACACCCTGTATTTATTCTTATTTTTCTTCCGTGAGCTCATGATTTGTCTGTGCATATTTTTTTGTATCTTTAATGGCATTTAATTCAATTCTTTTGCACTGCTCATTTAACCAACTTTCTTTGTTGTGTTTGTTTTTTTTGGTCATTTTTACTCTGTTTTCTTTTGTCCATCAGCATTAAGATTTCTCCATTCCATCCATTTTTTCTTAGCTATTTGACTTCTCTCCGGTAATATTTCTATGCTAGTTTGATGGAATGGGAGTCCCTTAACATTTCCCATTGTTCATTTATACTCTCAATTTTAGCTATTGCATTGTACCTATTTTTCACAGTCACTATGTATTGTTCTTGAATTTCTTTATCTACTTTCAGAACCTCTTTATTAAGTCTCATGTTCCTAACCATTTTTTCCCCGTCTTTAATCTTACTTTTATTTTGTCCACATAGTGGTACATGATCACTATTACAGTCGGCGCCAGGCATTGTTTTTACATTAATTAGAGCATTTCTAAATCTTTTATTAATTAGTATGTAGTCAAGTTTGGTTGTGTATTTTCTTATCAGGGCTTTTCCATGTGTATAGTCGTCTTTTATTGTGTTTAAACCACGTGTTTCCAATTATCATATCATTGATATTTGCCCATTCTATTAGCTTTCCCCTCTTTCACTTTCTTGTACCTAGACCATAATACCCCACTACATCCTCCATTTTCCCCTTTCCTACTTTTGCATTAAAATCTCCAAATATTATTTTTATTTCTTGTGATCCAATGTAAGCCATCGTCATTTCTATTTCATCGTAAAAGTGTTGTATATCTTCATCACTACTGCTTGTTGTTGGTGCATATACTTGTATAATATTTATATCTATTGATTTGCCTTTGATTTGACCAAAACAACTCTATCTGAAATACACCAGTATCCATTAAGTGACTTGGCTGTTTTTTCGTCAAGTATTATTCCTACACCTTTTTCATGTGTATCCCCTCCAGAATAAATTATTGTGGGGTTGTCAATTATAATTTTGGTTCTCATCTCATCTCACTAACGCCTAGTATATTCATTTTCATGCTATCCATTTCTCTTAGAACATTGTTCAACTTTCCTAGCTCATTTAATGTCCTAACATTCCATGTTCCTACCCTAAATTTATTTATTTTATTTATGATTTTGCCATCAGTAGCTGGATGACGGTCTGGTGTCACCTGTGGCTCATGACTGTCCCTACCGGACGAGGATGTCCTAAGACAGCCATTAACGTCGTTCACTAACTCTGATATATGTTTTGCCATGAAGTCTTGGGAAGATAATGTGGTGGTTTCCCCTTGCCTTCCACATCCACATGGTGGTCTTTTACCTCTACCTTTGACAGCCATTTCCGACTGTCAGGACAAGTGAGTGCCCTGCTCTGCTCAGCTGCAGAGTTGTCCACTTATTCCGGTGGATACTCGGTCCCCAGAGCTGTGTTAGCCACACCGTGGTGTGTTTCCATCCTCTACCGCGGGGAGGTGCAGTTGGGATTTTCCCTTCATAAAGTTATGGTCTATGACCAAAACTCTCCAGTACTTTTTAAAGGATATGCATTGTTTATGTTTACAAAATCAATTTGACGATGTATTTTTCCTATGTACCATGCACAATTGATGAATGAAAGATGAGTGATTGGAAGGGCCGAATGTAAAACGGGCCTGCGTGCCCAATTTGTGACCCTTTGAAAATAAAGATCATTCATTCGTTCGTTCGTTCAGTACAACATTGTTATTTCAGCAGTCTGTATTGCTATCAGTACATCAATTAAACATTGAACAACTTTGACTGAATAATCCTGAAACAATCTTCCGCTACAGGTATGTTATGTGACAGGGCCAGTACATTTTGTAAGCCTGAATGAGAAATAAGTGGCCAATCTTTCCCTCACTTAGCATGTGATGAGCCCAAGTGATGAATTCTCATTCGACCATGAGCACGACATTATCAGCACAGTTACCTATCAATTCCCTAACGCACCCCCTATGAGTATGTAACAATGTATAGATAGAACAGTACATTTGTAACAATGTATAGATAAAACAGTACATTTGTAACAATGTATAGATAGAACAGTACATTTGTAACAATGTACAGATAGAACTCCCGTCAGATCTTAGTCAGATATGACTGAGCTACCGTAAGACAGTAGACGGTACTACCTGCTTTCTGTTAGCTCCGAATGTTAGGCGCCGCTCATCAGACCCGACCCCCCACATTGTGCCAGTAGCTTTGAGCAGAGAGACATATCTTGCAGTGAGAAAATGCAACCCTCAAGACTGAATGTTTGTGTCATGGGCTAGACCAGGCCCTTGGGCCTGGTCGGCAACTGGTCTATGGATGGACGCTCTGACAGGGGACAGTTAAAGTATTGCTTTGCTGATCTGGCAGCTTCTGCAGCTTGTCTTGTTCCAGACTATTGATGTTACCTTTCTTCTGGAGTAAACTAGACAGGCCGAAGAGAGGGATCATGCTGCATGGGCAACACATGGTCTCTAAGTTCAGCCCAGGCTTTGTGTTATGAGAGGTATTAACTCCATTTTACAAACTATCGTCTGTCAAGACGAGCAAGGTGCCAGTCAGTCAGTCATAGATAGAACAGTACATATGTCATAATATATAGATAGAACAAAACATTTATAACAATATATTATACATGTAAGTGCTTAGTAACAATGTGAAGACATACTACTACTTTTCTAACAAAACAGAAAAAATAATATAAATACATTATATTATGTGAAAATGGAAACAAATAATGATGCTATTAAACAAACTGAAATATTAAACAGTATAATTAACATAGAAACTCACATAAAACAGTATAATTAACATAGAAACTCACATAAGACAGTATAATTAACATAGAAACTCACATAAAACAACAATAAAAAAAATATAAATAATAGTAAGCATAATAACAACAATATAACAAGAATGTGCATGTATCCATTGGAAGGGAAGATCAAAATACTTGGCTATCAAAAATTGCTTAGCTATCTTAGAAAAAAATATAATGCTTAAGACTGGCTTCAGAAATGTGAATTAACTGAAGGCCATAATAAAATGGCTTGCATGTGAAAGTTTTATGAAACTGCATCTTGAAAAACAACCTGGCAAGGTCAAAACATCCTGTGTGAAATATCACACCAGAGTTTGGTATAAGATAATATTAATGTAATGCTTCAAATATTTATAAAACAAACCTTCTAAACGTATCATCAACAACATTAAAAAGCTGACAATCAAAGTATTAAATAGTTTCATCACAAAAAGATACAAGTCTGAAAATGAGAACTTTATATCTTCCACTGTTGCCAACCTAATCTGCAGAAGTGTCTATGCTCTTCTGCAAAGGAACAAACAAAGGAGCATTTAAATCATGGAGACAAATTGTATTAATAAAGTTAAGTAACGAAAGAGTAAAGTCCCTTTCTACACACCTGATATGCATATTGGATATATGGTGCAAGGCTGGTATTTTTGTAGACCAATTCACACTTCAGGGATGATGCGGTCAATATAGAATTGAGGAAGAAATTAATGTAACTCTCACTTTATGTGGAGTTTATATCATTTGTGTGAAAGATAATGTTTACTATGTGGAGTTTATATCATTTGTGTGAAAGCTAATGTTTACTACATGGAGTTTATACATTATGTGACATCTACTATTTACTACATGGAGTTTATATCATTGTGTGAAAGATAATGTTTACTACATGGAGTTTATATCAATTGTGTGAAAGCTAATGTTTACTACATGGAGTTTATATCAATTGTGTGAAAGATAATGTTTACTACATGGAGTTTATATCAATTGTGTGAAAGATAATGTACTACATGGAGTTTATATCAATTGTGTGAAAGATAATGTTTACTACATGGAGTTTATATCAATTGTGTGAAAGATAATGTTTACGACATGGAGTTTATATCAATTGTGTGAAAGATAATGTTTACTACATGGAGTTTATATCAATTGTGTGAAAGATAATGTTATACTACTGGAGTTTATATCAATTGTGTGAAAGCTAATGTTTACTACATGGAGTTTATATCAATTGTGTGAAAGATAATGTTTACTACATGGAGTTTATATCAATTGTGTGAAAGATAATGTTTACTACATGGAGTTTATATCAATTGTGTGAAAGATAATGTTTACTACATGGAGTTTATATCAATTGTGTGAAAGATAATGTTTACTACATGGAGTTTATATCAATTGTGTGCATCTACTATTTACTACATGGAGTTTATATCAATTGTGTGAAAGCTAATGTTTACTACATGGAGTTTATATCAATTATGTGAAAGATAATGTTACTACATGGAGTTTATATCAATTATGTGAAAGATAATGTTTACTACATGGAGTTTATATCAATTGTGTGAAAGATAATGTTTACTACATGGAGTTTATATCAATTGTGTGACATCTACTATTTACTACATGGAGTTTATATCAATTATGTGAAAGATAATGTTTACTACATGGAGTTTATATCAATTGTGTGGACATCTACTATTTACTACATGGAGTTTATATCAATTATGTGAAAGATAATGTTTACTACATGGAGTTTATATCAATTATGTGAAAGATAATGTTTACTACATGGAGTTTATATCAATTGTGTGACATCTACTATTTACTACATGGAGTTTATATCAATTGTGTGAAAGTTAGTTAGTTATTGTAGTATATCCTCGTTGCACATCGAACCATTAGTCCATAACCGATCCCCTCCTCAGCAAATCCCCGTTAGCGGCTAATGCTGGCCCCCTTGGTTTATCAATCTTCTTTGGCTTCCTGCGTAGTGTTTTGGTTTTCCACTCTCTTTACTTCTGCCCCGCAGTCCCTTTTTAGTCACGTCATTCACTGCTCTTGCAAAAGTCTACTTTGTAGAGCATTCGAATTCAGCCTGGTCTGCAATCCCCTCCACAGACCTCACCTGCGAGCTTGTCCCGGCCTATTTCTCCCCATGACCATTTAATTGTGTGAAACAAAGTTTTCTCATGAATCAATTATGTTTAAAGATAATTTTACTACATGGATTTATTAATTGTGTAACATATTACTACATGGAGTTTAATCAATTTGAAAGATAATGTTTACTACATGGAGTTTATAAAATTTTGTGAATTAATTTCTATAAGAGTTTTATATATTGTGTGAAAAATGTTTTAATGGAGTTTATATCATTATGTGAAAGATAATGTTTACTACATGGAGTTTATATTTTGAAAGCTAATGTTTACTAATGGAGTTATATCAATTGTGTGAAAGATAATTTTTCATGGGTTTATATCAATTGTGTGAAAGATAAGTTTTTACTGAATTTATATCAATTTGTTGAATATACTATTTACTACATGGAGTTATATCAATTTGTGAAAATAATTTCTACATGGATTTATATCAATTGTGTGAAAGATAATGTTTACTACATGGAGTTTATATCAATTGTGAAAGATAATGTTTCTACATGGAGTTTATATCAATTGTGTGAAAGATAATGTTTACACATGGAGTTTATATCAATTGTGTGAAAGATAATGTTTACTACATGGAGTTTATATCAATTGTGTGAAAGATAATGTTTACTACATGGAGTTTATATCAATTGTGTGACATCTACTATTTACTACATGGAGTTTTTATCATTGTGTGAAAGATAATGTTTAGTACATGGAGTTTATATCATTATGTGAAAGCTAATGTTTACTACATGGAGTTTATATCAATTGTGTGAAAGCTAATGTTTACTACATGGAGTTTATATCAATTGTGTGAAAGATAATGTTTACTACATGGAGTTTATATCAATTGTGTGAAAGATAATGTTTACTACATGAAGTTTATATCAATTGTGTGACATCTACTATTTACTACATGGAGTTTATATCAATTATGTGAAAGATAATGTTTACTACATGGAGTTTATATCAATTGTGTGAAAGATAATGTTTACTACATGGAGTTTATATCAATTATGTGAAAGATAATGTTTACTACATGGAGTTTATATCAATTGTGTGAAAGATAATGTTTACTACATGGAGTTTATATCAATTGTGTGACATCTACTATTTACTACATGGAGTTTATATCAATTATGTGAAAGATAATGTTTACTACATGGAGTTTATATCAATTTGTGGACATCTACTATTTACTACATGGAGTTTATATCAATTATGTGAAAGATAATGTTTACTACATGGAGTTTATATCAATTATGTGAAAGATAATGTTTACTACATGGAGTTTATATCAATTGTGTGACATCTACTATTTACTACATGGAGTTTATATCAATTGTGTGAAAGCTAATGTTTACTACATGGAGTTTATATCAATTATGTGAAAGATAATGTTTACTGCATGGAGTTTATATCAATTGTGTGACATATACTATTTACTACATGGAGTTTATATCAATTGTGTGAAAGATAATGTTTACTACATGGAGTTTATATCAATTGTGTGACATCTACTATTTACTACATGGAGTTTATATCATTATGTGAAAGCTAATGTTTACTACATGGGGTTTATACATTATGTGAAAGATAATGTTTACTACATGGGGTTTATACATTATGTGAAAGATAATGTTTACTACATGGAGTTTATACATTATGTGAAAGATAATGTTTACTACATGGAGTTTATATCAATTGTGTGAAAGATAATGTTTACTACATGGGGTTTATACATTATGTGAAAGATAATGTTTACTACATGGGGTTTATACATTATGTGAAAGATAATGTTTACTAGATGGAGTTTATATCATTATGTGAAAGATAATGTTTACTACATGGAGTTTATATCAATTGTGTGAAAGATAATGTTTACTACACGGAGTTTATATCAATTGTGTGAAAGCTAATGTTTACTAGATGGAGTTTATATCATTATGTGAAAGCTAATGTTTACTAGATGGTGTTTATATCATTATGTGAAAGCTAATGTTTACTACATGGAGTTTATATCATTATGTGAAAGCTAATGTTTACTACATGGAGTTTATATCATTATGTGAAAGCTAATGTGTACTACATGGAGTTTATATCATTATGTGAAAGCTAATGTTTAAAGGTGAGAGGATTAACTTCATTGCACCGGGTTTTACCCCATATTACTCAGCCTCTTTCCACAGGGCAGCCTACTGAAAGCATCACACAAAGCACAAACTTCGTAGCTCCTGTGATGGAGTCCAGAATCAAACCCATTCCTTCATAGCAAAAGCAAATGTATTTCTACAATATCCTTGCCTGGAGGTCTGCGTGGCGCAGCAGTCAGGCTTCAGCCCCTAGCTCTTACAATGATGGGATTGAATTCAGTTAAGAATAGCATTCGACATAATTTATATTGTTTTTCAGACGTGCTACACTGATGGTGATCACATACACTGAATATTTTGTGTCTGCTTGTACTAAGCTGCTGGCTTTCCGCAGGCAGTACCAAACCTCCATGCCAGACTTCAACTATACATCCTCACCATAAAATGCAGACAAATAATCACGACAGACCTCAGCTAAACTGGCACAGGGTCTTAGAGTTAGCTAGCCCCTCCTGTAGCAATGACCAGAGACCGTGAAGAGGTTAGGGCTATTTCCTCTTCTACCCTGGGATGTAGAGGTACCTTACAATCTTGTTTAATCTTTCCTTTTCTACCCTGGAGTGTAGAGGTACCTTACAGTCTAGAGACAGACATATACAGCACTAAAGTAGCCTTAAAACAAACATGTGCCTCACTAAAGTAGCACAAATACAGACAACATAAGAATACTTATTTCAAAGAAATGCACACCTTGTCTTTCTTGTCTAAACCCTTCTCACTGTTGCTTTCCTTCTCACTGCTGCTTTCATGATCACTGTCTGATATTGACGCTTCTTTCTGTTCAAACACAAATGTTAAGAAAGTTGAAACAAAGTCATGCATGATCTTATGATATATTACATAATAAATTACAATAATAAGGGTGTGGAGTGGTTTAGCTGTTACAACACCTGCCTCTGGCTCATGCAAATCTGGTTTGACTGGATTTCTTTATATTTAAAAAAAGTCTGATATACTCCCCCTGCCTCTGATCCTTGACCGATTAAGTTTGAGGATCTGTGTGCATGCTGTGTGTGTTAAATATCCCTCAGCAGTCAGAAATATAATACAGCTGACCAACTTGTCACTGGCCCATAAAAAGAATATTTACAGACTATGTGGTTCTGGTATAAAACACATTTGGATCCCCAATGCTACAGTGTTTGTGCACAGTGCTGAAATTCTCCAAGCGTGATTTTTAGAAGGAGGCTGGTGCTCTTATGGATGTATCCGTGGGCAGTGAAAGTGATACTTGACCAAAAACCAAAGTAAGCCAAACCAAAATGACAACTTACAAAGAAGAGAGCAGCTTTTAGCATTAAAACTAAGCAACATTAATGGTTTCTTCATCCAGAAACCAAACCAACATGACAGCTACAAATCAGAGGGAGAGTGGGGCTTTTAGTATTAAAACCTAACATGAACTGTTTCTTCATACTTCCAGTAATTGTTTTCTTTATTATTAGGCAGCATTTGCATAGTGTCTTTAAACAGCTGAGCTGCAATATTTGCTTGTCCTAACTTCTGCATATAAATGTGTCTTCTTTGCTCTATTTTGTTGATTCAGGAGATTTCCTCTAACTCCATTCTCTGTTGAGTTTCTTGCTGGTCCATCTGTATATGCATGAGTCCAGGTGCCGCCTGGGCATATTCTTCTATGGAGTTTACAGTTGTTTGTCTTCTTTCTAATACATTCTGAGTAATGGAGTGAAGCAAGGATGTGTCCTGTCACCAACACTGTTCAGCCTCATGTTTTCAGCCATGTTGATGAATGCCTTCGAGAACGACGACATTGGAATAGACATCAACTACCGCATGCATGGAAATTTATTCAATCTCAGAAGGCTGAAAGCTAAAACCAAAATTAACAGCGACACCGTCAGAGAGCTCCTGTTTGCTGATGATTGCGCTCTATATGCCAACTCAGAGGCGGACATGCAACATAATGTTACAGCTTTCTCACATGCCTGTGCCAACTTTGGCTCAATATCAACTTGGAGAAGACTGTAGTTACGTACCAGCAGCTCCAGGGAATAATCACACTGTGCCGAATATCAAAGTGAATGGTCATAGACTAAGTGTTGTGGACAAATTCACCTATCTTGGCAGCACTTTGTCACAAACTGCCACAATTGATGACGAAGTGAATGCAAGAATCTCCAAGGCCAGTGTGCCGTTTGGCAGACTGTACAAGAATGTATGGGACAGAACTGGAATAAGCCTGCAAACAAAGCTAAAAGTCTACAAAGCAGTTGTATTATCCACACTGCTATATGCTTGTGAAACCTGGACTGTTTATCAGCGACACGCTAGGAAATTAAACCACTTCCACACAGTCTGCCTAAGGAAGCTACTGAAGATTAAATGGCAAGACAAGATCCCAGACACTGAAGTCCTAGAAAGAGCGTCCATGCCCAGTATCCACAATCTACTTATGAAGAATCAGATTCGTTGGGCTGGTCACTTGACTCGCATGCCAGATCACAGGCTCCCTAAACGTATTTTTTACAGCGAACTGCATTGTGGTAAACGCTCCAAGGTGGCAGAGAAAACACTTTAAAGACTGAAAATCTCTCTGAATGCTTTTGGAATTCATCATGACACCTGGAAGACTGCAGCCAGAGACCGAAATTCGTGGCGTGCATCATTACACAAGGGTGCAGTATTGTATATGAGGCAACCAGGACTGCAACCGCTGTAAAGAAAAGGCAGGACAGAAAAACCACGGCAGGAAATCCTCCTCCAGAAAACGTCAAGCATTCTTTGTCCACATTGTCAAAGAACATTTCGAGCCAAAATAGGCCTTATCAGCCATCTTAGAACCCACGGCTCCATACTTTCAACCCCACTGGATGAAATGAATGGTCATCATCATTCTTGATGGACAAACAACACATTCTGAGTGCTCTTTTTTCTCTTCTCCTTCCATTCAGTTGAAATTTATTGACTATATCTGCAATGGTGTCTTTTGTATAAACTTTACTGTCTTTTTAGTTCACTCATGGTCCAAAGAGTTCTATCTTCCAGTTTAGTTCACAATATGAGAAAGTGTTCTTTCCTCTCATGCAGGTGCTGTTGTCTCAAAACTGGGAACCTGTTTCCATTATTAATGCTTTTAGCTGTTGATTTACTGAGTATATTGCTGTTTGATTCCAGGATCAGGGTATTGGTTGGTGATTGCTGTACTGGTGTTCACAAAGAGCAAAGAGGTTCAGACAGATCAGCAACCTTGGTAAAGACAACCTTATTACCTTTGACACTTGAACTGTAAATTTATCTCTATGTATATGAGAGAGGCCGGCTCCGTGGCTTTGGCACTACAGACGCAGTTCGTAATTCTGCTTACCGCGCTTTTGAAACACAGCTCCGTGATTTGGCTGCAGCCAGTGTTGCGCTGGGTTTTAACGAATTGGTATGGGAGCTGGTCGTTTGGAAAGCAATGGCAAATTACTGAACATAAACTTGCCAAGGCATCAGCAACAGCAATTTAATGCGGTTTAATATATATATATGACATAAGCCTGGGTCATTGACATTGAGCTGAGTGACCGGGCATGAGAAAGAAGGAGATGAAAAGGGGAGACAGTAAAGTGACTGACCTGGCTATGAGAAAACAGCCAGTCCTGAGAAATAAAATAGTGAGGGTAGAGAAAAACCCCTAGGGTGGATGGGGCGAGAGATAGGGTAGGTGTGTGAAGTCAAGGGACTTCAGGCAGTTGATGTGTAGATGCCGAACTGTCGTAGTCTAAGGAGAAGCGGAGTTAGAGATCTCCGTGTTGTGTTGTTCCCTAGTTATCAGCCATCGACCCCCGGCCCTACTTTCAACCCCACTGGGGAATGAATGGTCATCATCATTTTTGATGGACAAACAACACATTCTGAGTGCTCTTTTTTTTTGTCTCCTTCCATTCAGTTGAAATTTATTGACTATATCTGCAATGTTGTCTTTTGTATAAACTTTACTGTCTTTTTTAGTTCACTCAGTGGCCCAAAGAGTTCTATCTTCCAGTTTAGTTCACAATATGAGAAAAGTGTTCTTTCCTCTCATGCAGGTGCTGTTGTCTCAAAACTGGGAACCTGTTTCATTTTTAATGCTTTAGCTGTTGATTACTGAGTATATTGCTGTTTGATTCCAGGATCAGGGTATTGGTTGGTGATGCTGTACTGGTGTTCATAAAGAGCAAAGAGGTTCAGACAGATCAGCAACCTTGGTAAAGACAACCTTATTACCTTTCACACTTTAACTGTACATTATCTCTATGTATATGAGAGAGGCCGGCTCCGTGGCTATGGCACTACAGATGCAGTTCATAATTCCGCTTACGCGCTTTTGAAACACAGCTGCACATGATTTGGCTGCAGCCGGTGTTGCGCTGGGTTTTAACGAATTGGTATGGGAGCTGGTCGTTTGGAAAGCAATGGCAAATTACTGAACATAAACTTGCCAAGGCATCAGCAACAGCAATTTAATGCTGGTGATGACAGCAATGTCCTGTAAAAAAGGATATGCAATAACAACAAATATATATATATATATATATATATATATATATTATATATATATATATATATATATATATATTATATTAATATATATATATATATATAATAGATATGAGAGAGAGGAGGGCATGGTGAGAGAAAGAGAGGAAGAGAGAGAGAGAGAGACAAGCAAAAAGGCGAGAGAAAGCAATCTTAGTAAAGACTTTCTTATTGCCTTTCACACTTTAAACTGTAAATTTAACACTGTATATGAGAGAGAAATCAAATCAACTTCAAATCAAATCAACTTTATTTTAAAAGGGTAACAAATTGGGGCACGCAGGCCTGTCTTACATTCGGCCTTCCATTCACTCGTCTTTCGTTCATCAAGAGCATTATACATTTGCATAGGAAGAAAGATAGAGAAAGAAGGAAGAAAGAAGGAGAGAGAGAGAGAGAGAAAAAAAATAAAATTCAAGAAAATAAATTACCTCATCATGCTGGCTGTTATCATCATCATCATCATGTGATGTACTTGAAGTTGAAAGTGTGCGCCCCTTCCTGGGATGTGAGTCACTCCTGAATGTGAAGAATCAACAACAACAATAATAATTTATTCATGCTTAATTACTGTTCCCACAAATTTGCCTGTTTCTGTTATATTTGTCTTCTTTAACAGGCAGCCCTGCTTCCATGCCGCAGTAGCACAGAGGCCAGCACACTCACCCAGTCAGTGCTCTCAGGCCAGCACACTCACCAGTCAGGCTCTCAGGCCAGCACACTCACCCAGTCCAGTGCTCTCAGGCCAGCACTCTCACCCAGTCAGTTGCTCTCAGGCCCTCAGGCCAGCACACATCACCCAGTCAGTGCTCTCAGACCAGCACACTCACCCAGTCAGTGCTCTCAGACCAGCACACTCACCCAGTCAGTGCTCTCAGACCAGCACACTCACCCAGTCAGTGCTCTCAGGCCAGCACACTCACCCAGAAGTCAGATTGCTCTCAGACAAGCACACTCACCCAGTCAGTGCTCTCAGACCACACACTCACCCAGTCAGTGCTTCTCAGACCAGCACACTCACCAGTCAGTGCTCTCAGACCGCACACTCACCCAGTCAGTGCTCTCAGACCAGCACACTCACCCAGTCAGTGCTCTCAAGTCTATACCTACATGGGGCCAGCTCAATGGAACAGGGTTCTTGGCTTATTTTGTTGTCATTTTACGAAGCTAGGTTGACCCGACAATCATATCATTATAAAAAACAATATAAACACCAAAAATAAATCCATCTATGAGGGGGATTTAACCCAAGACCTCTGGCCTGACAGGCAAGTGCATCAGCCACCATGCCACCACAACATCTCCCTCTAATCTATTACTGAAGGAATCACTAAGAATGTTTGCTCTAACAACAGAGTAGAAAGTAACGGTTCAGAAACTTTCATGTAACTAAGAATATCAACTTTAAGGTTTGGTAGCAGAGGGGCACAAGAGGCTGTCTGTATTATCCACAATAAATCACTTCTGATGAGAGTAAGTTTTCCCAAATAAATCACCTCTTATGAGAGTGTATGTTAACCCTGGCTAGCATGCCCAGAATTTGTTAGCAGGGGAGCACAAGAGGCTGTCTATATTATCCCCAATAAATCACTTCTGATGAGTGTAAACAATAAATTACTTCTGATTATAGTAAGTCATTGACACCTTGCCGTCTAGCGAATGTGACTGATCAGACCAATTCGCGCTGTAAATGTTAGTTCACAATGAATGCATATGAACATATGGTCATTTTCACCATCACACACTATCTCAAGACTAGTTAAGACCAGGGATGGAGTTATACCTCTTCATAACACAAAGCCTGGCCTTAAATATAGAGACCATGTGTTGCCGATGCAGCATGATCCCTCTCTTGGCCTGCCTAGTTCACTCCAGAGGAAAGGTAACATCAATACATCTGGAACAAGACAAGCTGCAAAAGCTGCCAGATCAGCAAAGCAATGCTCTAACTGTCCGCCCTGTCGGAGCTTTGATCCTAGACCAGCTGCCAACCATGGCTTAGGGCCTGGCTTCTGTCCTGCCATGACATTTTGTCTTTAGGTTGCATTTTCCTCGCACCAGGATAAGGCTTGTACCCTCCCAGTTGTTGCCCTCTGCTTGAGGCTATTGGCACAATGTAGGGTGTTTGGGTTTGGTAAGCGCCACCCAACATTCAGCGCTAACAGAAAGCAGGTAGTACTGTCTACTGCCATACGGTAAGCTCAGTCATATCTGACTAAGACCTGACACTATGAGAGTAATTGTCCCCAATAATCACTTCGTATAAGAATAAGTTACCCCCATTCCCAATAAATCACTTCCTATGAGAGTAAGTTATCCCCAATAAATTACATTTGATGAGAGTAAGTTATCCCCAAGAATCACTTCTATGAGCATAATTTATCCCCAATAAATCACTTCCTGTGAGAGTAAGTTATCCCCAATAAATCACATTTGATGAGAGTAAGTTATCCCCAAGAAATCACTTCTTATGAGCATAATTTATCCCCAATAAATCACTTCCTATGAAAGTTATCCCCAATAAATCACTTCTTATGAGAGTAAGTTATCCCCAATAAATCACATTTGTTCAGAGTAAGTTAGCCCCAAATACCTCACTTCCTATGAG
Organism: Cepaea nemoralis; assembly: GCA_014155875.1. Classification (NCBI taxonomy): domain Eukaryota; kingdom Metazoa; phylum Mollusca; class Gastropoda; order Stylommatophora; family Helicidae; genus Cepaea; species Cepaea nemoralis. The sequence goes on from JACEFZ010005618.1 coordinate 33,133, forward strand.
AGTAGGTTCACCCCGGCACATTGACCCGCGTGCTCCCGGACGACCCTAAATGGAACCAGAAGATGTCATGGGAAGTAGAGTTGGCCAGCGTCGTGCTGACCATGTCACTCCTAAATTGTTGATTGGTTGATACAAATATAGGGCTAGCACCGTATACCCAATATGCTTCAAGATAAGGAAACAGGGGTCACTGACTTGCGTTGTTGTTGTTGTTTGTTTGTCCATCAAGAATGATGATGACCATTCATTTCATCCAGTAGGGTTGAAAGTATGGAGCCATGAGTTCTAAGATGGCTGGTAAGGCCTATTTTGGCTCGAAGTGTTCTTTGACAATGCGGGCAAAGAATGCTTCATGTTCCAGGAGGAGGATCTCCTGCAGTGGGTTTTCTGTCCAGCCTTTTCTTCACAACTCTTGCAGTCCTGGCACTGACTTGTACCCATCTATAAGTTAACTCCAAGGCTTCACTGTCAACACTGTCATTACTGCCTACAGTACCTTGTGGTGTAGGACAGGCAAGTTGTCAGCTTGAGGGTTTAAGGCCGTCTGGCTAGTGCAGTTACTGTGAGATGTACAGGTTACGGCTTTCATTTTGCCCCGGCAGAAAAAAATCCATCATCTTACTGAGGATTTAAATCCAGTTCTCTTGACTGGGAGCCCAGCATTCTGGCCACTCAGCCAGATGCTCCTATATACTGCAGGACAGAAATCTCTTTATAAAATGGTAAATGCCCTTGATTACCAAGGCAGTAGACTGGGTTCAATGACCAACGGTGGGACGGTTATTTGTTCTGACCAGTTGGGGTCTGGGATTTACCCAGTAAAAAAGGAAGAATATTCATAATTGTTGGGACCTTTTACCTGGAAAAGAAAGGCAGTGAGGAAGGGAACTGCGCATCCGACCTCATTATGTTGTGGCTATTATGATGTGAGCATTTCATACCTTGATGGTATGACTGATTTTTTTGTTAAAACCGTAATAGTTAATTGTTGAAAATTAATGAAAGTAACAATTGTAAGACATCACATGCAGTTAGCTTTGTGGGGAGATTATTGTAAGGTGTGTATTCTTGGTCCTGTGTATTACTTCTTGTATGTTGTGTTGTATTTTCTGCATTCCATGGCGTTTCTTGTAGGTGAAAACAAAAGGAATTAAGAAAATATCAACATTAATATAACTGGAATTGTTCCCTAATATATTCTTCTTTTTCATTTCTCTTTCAAACTGAGTGTTTCATACCTAGTTATATACTTAAAGAATAGTGTGTCCAACTTCAGCATGTGTTTGTGTAAGAAGTGCTTCCTTTAAATAAGATCCCACCCAAGACAATGGGCTCTGTCTACCCGTTTGTAGTTTTCTTCCGCAATAGTTTGCCAAGGCAGCGGCTGTGTGGGCTACTCTTGATGATTTCCAACCGCATGGGGATTCTTAACATGCACATCTTGCACACGGAACCTCTTGCCTTTGGCCATTATCTGAGTAGGTTAAGTATCCAGTCTCAATACCCAAGAGATCAGGAGAGAGGATGTGTGATACCATTAGGTACCAGTTGTTCCTTGAAAGATTCCCCATGCTGTGATCGAACATGATACTTCTGACCTTCAGACAGTAAACAACATAAGATAAGTAATGCAACAGAAAACAAATAAATAAACACGTGGAAGACACCACAGTGACTACATTAAGGCATAAAAGGAATGAGAGGAAAGGACAACATGAGAACAATTGAGACAGACACCCCTACCTCTCAGCTACAGATTATCCCCTCCCCCACCCCATCCCCTCCCATAATATTTTAATCACATTGCAACAGACTGTCCCATCAAATAAACACACATAGTATTATTTGGCACTCACAGAAGTAGAAGAAGGAAATAGAGACTAGAAGACGCACTAGACAACATAAAATTTGAAAGCTATAGTTACTGACCGGGATCAAACCTGTCGCCTTCAAATGACAACGGCGCCTCGTTGCAGGAACAAGTGCACTTCGATGCATGACCAACTAGACACTGTTTTGTTACAGACAGTACACAGAGTCTAGTGCGTCTTCTAGTCTCTATTTCCTTATTCTCCTTCTGTGAGTGCCAAATAATTCTATGTGTGTTTACTTATGTAATTGTCTTAGTGGTCTCAACGGTTCTCCCCATTGATTTCTTGCCCCATCAAAGCACATGTTATAGAAGAATGTCAACTAAGGTTGTTACACATGCCTTTTTCCTTACCCGCTAATCCGTCTGCCATGAATCTGAGCAAATGTACTTTTGGGGTTAGCCAGTTCTTGCCTGCAGACACGCAGGAAGTCAGCACAGTTGTCATGGTGATGGGTTTCTGCAAGTCTGAATGGAGTCTGACCAGACGCATCTTCTGCATCAAGAAGAGCTCCATTGGCAACCAGCCATTTGACACACTCCAAGTGTCCACTGAAAGTGATCAACATAGACGTGAGTAAGCTTTGTAAGGACAGCTTACACAAAGATATCACTGTTAATGATTTCATTCTTACTGAAAACAAATATGTTCATTCTTTTAATGCTTTAATAATGACAGCACAAACGTGACAAAGTTGTCAAGGGAATGTCTGAACAATATGTCATACCCCAGTTACACTATGAGTTTCTCCTTATCAAAAATACAGTCGAATAATGACAAGCATATTTGTGAATTGATTATGTGGTTGTTTCGGGATTTGAAATTTAAATATTGAGCACAACCCACTACTGGCAATGCCGATCACATTCTGTTATGAACCTAAGGCCTATCCACGTCAATATGGAAGCACTATACTCGAGTTTCGCCCTCATTTGAGCTCGTCAGTAGTGCATATCCCTGACCGGATCCGGAAACAGTCCCGGATCACGCGTGTGAAGCGGGTGTGTAACCACGCGGCACACACTGGACACACCAAATTATCACAACAGAACATCACAACGCTACCCATCGTAGGCTATGCTCAAGATTGCCCAATCGCCGCGACCGACGTCCGTCAATCAATGGGACCCGAACGATCAGGACTTCTCACTGGCAAGGAACACCAGGCCTCCTAAATCCAGTGAGCAATAATCAATTGATTATGTGGTTGTTTCGGGATTTGAAATTTAAATATTGAGCACAACCCACTACTGGCAACGTCGATCACATTCTGTTATGAACCTAAGGCCTATCCACGTCAATATGGAAGCACTATACTCGAGTTTCGCCCTCATTTGAGCTTGTCAGTAGTGCATATCCCTGACCGGATCCGGAAACAGTCCCGGATCACGCGTGTGAAGCGGGTGTGTAACCACGCGGCACACACTGGACACACCAACTTATCACAACAGAACATCACAACGCTACCCATCGTAGGCTATGCTCAAGATTGCCCAATCGCCGCGACCGACGTCCGTCAATCAATGGGACCCGAACGATCAGGACTTCTCACTGGCAAGGAACACCAGGCCTCCTAAATCCAGTGAGCAATAATCAATTGATTATGTGGTTGTTTCGGGATTTGAAATTTAAATATTGAGCACAACCCACTACTGGCAACGCCGATCACATTCTGTTATGAACCTAAGGCCTATCCACGTCAATATGGAAGCACTATACTCGAGTTTCGCCCTCATTTGAGCTCGTCAGTAGTGCATATCCCTGACCGGATCCGGAAACAGTCCCGGATCACGCGTGTGAAGCGTGTGTGCCACACTGGACACACCAAATTATCACAACAGAACATCACAACGCTACCCATCGTAGGCTATGCTCAAGATTGCCCAATCGCCGCGACCGACGTCCGTCAATCGATGGGACCCGAACGATCAGGACTTCTCACTGGCAAGGAACACCAGGCCTCCTAAATCTTTGTGAATATTTAAGGATTTTATAATGTTCTTTTCATCACTGCTATTACCCTTTCTCTTTTTTTTTTCATTTTAATGTTAATATGAACAGCAATTACTGCTCGTAGAAAAACTAAGAAGTACACTCAGAACCCTTCTCCATAAGATCTGGAGTACGACAAGGTTGTGTCCTGTCCCCTCTCTTGTTCATAACATATATAGACAACATATGTAAAGAAACCAGCCAAGCAGAGATAGCAAGAATACCACATGACGAGAACACAGAAGAAGAACCATCTGCAAATTTAACCATTAGAGAACTCCTGTTGCGGACGACCAAGCACTAATAGCAAAATCAGAAGCTGAATTACAAGACCACATGAATAGTCTAAACGAAATGTGTAGGGAACATAACATGAAAATTAGCACAAGCAAAACAGAGGTAATGACTATAACTAAAGAAGAACAGTCAATCAATCAATCATGTGCCATGCCGGAAAGCGTGGGCGGTCATGACTCGCCATTTCACTCGATCACCAGTGTCGTGGATCAGCTCAGTGTTCCTGTCTCGTCCATGCCATGTGGCCAAGCCATCCAGGTATTTTCCTCTCGGTCTGCCTCTTGGTCTGTTTCCTTCGATCTTGCCAGTTGTCACCAAGTTCTCCAATCCATTTCTTCTCATAACATGTCCAAAAAATTTTGACTGTCTACGTCTAATTTCTCTAATCAGTTTACGATGTTCATTTGTCTCCTGTAGTACTTGGTCATTGGTTTTTCTGTCTGTCCATGGTATTCTTTGCATTTTCCTCAGAAACCACATTTCTGCAGCCATCAGATGTTTTTCAGCTTGACTGCTCATTGTCCAAGTTTCACATCCATACAAAAGAACAGGCTCTATGTATCCCCTCAACACTCTTTTTCTCGTTTCAATTGACATCTTTTTATTGGTCAGAATGTTTTTCATCTTGCTAAAGGCTACTTTCGCCATGGCGATTCTTGTTCTAATCTCTTCAAGGCATCTCCCATCAGATGTTATGACTGTTCCAAGATAATTGTACCGATTCACTTGTTGAAGAATATTTCCATTTACTTGTATATTACATTGTGGCACTTCTTCCTTCCTAGTGACGACCATAACCTGAGTCTTTTTACAATTTAATTCTAACCCCAGTTGCTCACTGTGTACAACAACCGCATCTACTAATTGTTGCAGGTCCTGCGCATTGTCTGCAATCAATACTGTATCATCTGCATATCTAATGTTATTGATGTTTCGTCCTCCAATGCTGATTCCATTTATATCCTCTACATTTCTGAAAATATTTTCACTGAATAGGGAAAAAAGATCTGGAGACATCACACATCCCTGCCTAACACCTCTTTTAATTGGCTGATACTGTCCCACTTCATTATCAATCCTTATTGCAGCTTGTTGTTTCCAATATATGTTTTTTATAAGTCTAATGTCTTTCCCATCAATTTGTAGATCTGCAAGCATATCCACCATGTTGACATGTCTAACTCTATCAAAAGCCTTTGTATAGTCAATAAAGCAAAGATGTATATCCTTGTTTACTTCTATAGCACGTTCAATAACTGTTCGCAGCATATACACAGCATTTACTGTACCCTTTCCTTCTACAAACCCACATTGTTCTTCCCCTATTTCAGGTTGTATCTTCTTCCTCACTCTTTGCATGATAATTCTTAGCAAAATCTTTGTGATGTGACTCATTATACTAATTGTTCTATGTTGATCACATTCCAAGGTTCCTGATTTCTTTGGGATTGCAATAAATACAGAGTTACATAATTCAGGAGGTATATCTCCAGTATCATATAATGTGTTCATCAGTCTGGTGACTTGCTCTAGTCCAAATTCTTCTAAAGCTTTAATCATTTCTGTTGTGATGTTATCTGCACCGGGGGCCTTGCCAGCTTTCATATGCTTAAGAACATTTCGAACCTCCATCTCCAAAATTGGCGGTCCTTCATTATTAAATCTAATATCATACTGTTCGTCTCTGTTATCATCATAAAGGTGTTTCACATAATCTGTCCATACATGTAGAATCTGGTCTTTTTCTATTATGATTTTGCCATCTTTAGTTTTTAGACACCCTGTTGATGTACTTGTTCTTTTATTAGTAAGTTCCTGAATTCTTTTGTGCACTAATTTGGTATTTTGACTGTTGTGTTGGTTTTCAATTTCTAAGCACTTTTCCTCAAGCCATGATTCTTTTGCCTCCTTACATAATATTCTGACTTGTCTGTGGAATTTCTTCATATTTGACAGAATTATTTTTGTTGAGTCTTCTTGTTTCCATGAGGTGTAAAATTTCTTCAGTCATCCATTTCTTACGACCCACCTTCTTTAATTTTGGAATAGTTGTTTCTGCAGCCACATTGATTGAATTCTTCAACGTTTCCCATTGATCATCCACAACAACAATTCACCTAAACGAACATCCCTTGAAACAAGTGAAGAGTTTCAAGTACCTGGGAAGTATAATATCATCAAATGGCAGATCAGAAGACGAGATCGAAAATAGGTGCAATAAGGCAAATCAACTCATTGGACAAATGGCACCAATACTAAAGAACAAACATGTATCTATGCTACCAATGCCAAACCTGGACAATGACAGAAAAAGGAGAAAGAAAAATCACAACAACAGAAATGAGGTTCCTGAGAAGAATACTCAACATATCAAGAAGAGATAAGATCAGAAATGAAGAAATCAGGACTAAAGTGGGGGTTAAAGCAGCACTAGATTTTATTAGAAAGCAGCAAGTCAAATGGTTTGGCCATGCAAGTAGGTTACCAGTCAACAGCATACCACAACAAGCAATGATGTACAGACCAGATGGAAACAGAGGAAGAGGCCGACCATGTAAACGTTGGACGGAGGGAATAGCAGAGTCCATGGGAATATCGATATATGAAGCCCATAATCGGGCACTCTCACGAAGTTTATACTTCACCTCGACACCGCAAGGTACAAGAGGAACATGATGAGATGAACAGCAAATATGTTAATGAATATCAGGTGTTTATAGATCTGAGTTGAGTTGAGTCCAGAGGCAACATCACAGTACTCGAGACTTTCTCAGAAGTGCTCCTGTTTCATCTTCAACAGCCAGTGAAGAGTTCCAATACTAATGGCACCCTATGATGCAGAAATCCAGACAATCAAGATAGTAACAGAGAAATTACTAATTACCAATCATGGTACACAGCCTGTGGTGCTACTGACAGATGCAAAATCATATCAAATCAATCAGAAAGCTACCACATGATTTTACCATTTTATGGGCAGACCAGAAAAAATCATTATTCTGCACCTCAGAATGAGACCCTCCTCCGAAGTCGGAGAGTGTCTGCCTGTACGGCGAGGAACCACCAGTCTGCACACCAATAAGTCAGACATGGGACAACGGATACTCACACAAACCTCAGGTCCTTATGACATCACACTGATGTTGGACAACAGGATGTCTTCATCCGACATACAGGACTTCACGCTGGAGATCACAGCCAGCGAACACCAGCAAGCAAGCAGAATGAGACCCAAGATTTATGAATCAACCATGTGCACATTGGAATTGGCACAGCAGACAGCAGATCAAATTATTCAAGACTACCCCAAATGACATATCTAGGCAAACCTTCTGGCCTAGAGAAAAAGCAGTGGAAGACTTTATGGATCACTGAGTGAACTAAACAAAAAGACAGTGATGTTTATACACAAGACAACATTGCAGATATAAACAATAAATTTCAAGCAAACAAAAGAAGAAGAAGAACTAATGGTAGCAGTTGCAGTCTTCGAAGAACTGATTGTCTGCCAGATTATCTGGGCACTCCCTCCTGCTCCATTCTCTCGAGACTATGATGATATTTTGATTTATAGATCTCAGATGTGTTACTGTATTTGAAGTTTGTGTATAGGTTTCAGATCTCATGTGCGTTTATAGATCTCAGGTGTGTTTATAGATCTCATGTGTGTTTATAGATCTCATGTGTGTTTACAGATCTCATGTGTGTTTATAGATCTCATGTGTGTTTACAGATCTCATGTGTGTTTATAGATCTCATGTGCGTTTATAGATCTCAGGTGTGTTTACAGATCTCATGTGTGTTTATAGATCTCAGGTGTGTTTATAGATCTCATGTGCGTTTACAGATCTTATGTGTGTTTACAGATCTCAGGTGTGTTTAGAGATCTCATGTGTGTTTATAGATCTCATGTGTGTTTACAGATCTCATGTGTGTTTATAGATCTCATGTGTGTTTACAGATCTCATGTGTGTTTATAGATCTCATGTGTGTTTATAGATCTCAGGTGTGTTTAGAGATCTCATGTGTGTTTATAGATCTCAGGTGTGTTTATAGATCTCATGTGTGTTTATAGATCTCATGTGTGTTTAAAGATCTCATGTGTGTTTATAGATCTCATGTGTGTTTATAGATCTCATGTGTGTTTACAGATCTCATGTGTGTTTATAGATCTCATGTGTGTTTACAGATCTCAGGTGTGTTTATAGATCTCAGGTGTGTTTACAGATCTCATGTGTGTTTATAGATCTCAGGTGTGTTTATAGATCTCAGCTGTGGTTGTATATTTCAGATGTGTTTATAAATCTAAAGTATGTGAATTCAGTCAGAGCCAGGCAATGGTTGAATTAATGTTATAAATAAGAGGAGTAAAGTATGAACTGAGTTACAGTGATAATTGTCTGAAAAAGTTCATATATGAAGTGACCAGACACTCAAAGAAGCAGACTACAAAGACAGTAACAGTATCAGAGCATGGCCGTTGGACTAACCTCTTGGCAGCCAGATGTAATGCTGATTGTCTTTCCTTTGTAGAGTTTAAAATAGAAGCACCCCTGGCTTGCAACATCTGTAAAGCATTCATATTTCAGCATTTAGTATTTATGTTTTAGCACTTAATTTTTATGTTTCAGCACTTAATATTTATGTTTCAGCACTTAATATGTCTATTTCCAACATTTAATATTTATATTTCAGCAGGACAGGAAGTTACGGTAACATAGCGGTTACAGTACCAGTGGTCTTGATCCGTACCAGGATAGCTTTGAATTTTAAAATTGAACCTGGGTCTCCCAGGTCAACCCAGCCCCCAAAATGGCTACCAGGAAATGTCTTGGGAGGTAAAAATGGCCAGAGTGATACATGCCACATCAGCCACTGAGTGCTGTGTGGTCTGTAAAAATACAGATCAGACACCATATACCCAGTACGTCTTAAACATGTAAAAGGGACCAGTACTTGTTTACTACCAGCTCCGTGGTTATGGGCGCAGTCAGTTCGTAATCCCAAATACTCGAGTTCGAAACACAGCTGTGTTGGTTTATTATGAAATGGTATGGGTGCCAGTCGTTCAGAAAGCAATGGCAAACTGCTGAAAGTAAACTTGCCCAGGAATCACGAACAGCCAAAATATGCTGGGGTTGACTGCTATGTCCTATAAACTTTTCTAACTTTAATACTGAATATCATATTTATGTATCAGCAGGTTGGGGTCAGTGTGGCTGAGAGGTTTAACATAATCAAACTGTATCTTCTGACCGCGTGGCATAGTGTGTTTGTTCCATGCGGCTTAAATGTTGAACATGTATCTTTGACTGGGAGACGTAAATTGCAAGTACCTCAGAATTCAGCGAAGGATTCATCTGATGGCCAGGGGGTACTGGTAACAGCTAATCATCACGAAAAATTCAGGCAAGTGTACTCACTAGAAATAGCAAAAGAAAGCACCGAATATTGAAGGATGTCGTGGTAGCACAGTAACCGGCACGCATGGCACTTGGCCCGGTGGTCATGTGTTCAAATCCCCATAGAGAGTGGGACATTTTACAAACTGATTCCCAAGTCTACTCAGCAATAGTGGGTACCAGGAAATATTAATTTATTAGTCAATCTAGAAATAAATTCAACAATCAATCTATAAATCAATTATTAATCAATCTATAAATAAATCCATCAATATATGAATCAATACATCAATCTATAAACCAGTCCATCAATCAATCAATAAATCAATTCATCAATCAATGTATCCATAAATCAATAAATATTAATCAAGCCATATTTATAGACTTCAAGTGTAGTATTTGAAATCTTTCAGAGACAGGTAACAGTGAATAATTGAAGTAATTGTTAGTTAGTTAGTCGACAGATCATCCTCGTTGCACATCGGACCATTCAGTCCATAAGTGCTCGGATCCCCTCCTCAGCAAATCCCGCAGCGTGTAGCGGCTAACGACGCCAGTTCTGTGTTGGTTTATCAATCTTCTTTGGCTTCCTGCGTAGTGTTCTTGTTTGGCCACCCCTCTTTTAATTTGCTGCTCTCGCAGTCTGGCCATTGTTGTAGATTCACAGTCATCACTTGGTTCTTGCAAAAGTCTCACTTCTCGTAGAGCATTCAGAATGTCAGCCTGGTCCATGGCGCGTCCGCCCTCCACAGTAGCCTCACCTGCGAGCTTGTCAGCCCGCTCATTTCCTTGTACTCCCGCATGACCTGGCACGAAGATGAAACTAATCTTTGCCAGCTGAGACCGCTCCAGAGGCAGCAACCATTCTCTTCGGATCGACCCCTCCTCTATCCTCTTGATCATGTTCATTGAGTCGCTAAGGAAACAAGCCCTAGTGAATGTCTGTGTCTCGAGCCATGTTATTGCTTTACTTACTGCCATGACTTCCATGGTCAGGCTACTTGTGGTTTCAGTGAAAGCACCAGAGTCCTCCTTCACAATTCTCCCTCCGGCCCGAGCTGTAAAGGCCCATGAGCTTCTCACATGTCGGACGACCGACCCATCTGTGTAGATGACCGCGTCACTGTCTAGCGAATTCTCGAAAATCAACGCTTGTACTTCAGCCTCCACAGCAGCCGGATTTTCTTGTCTGCATTTTCTATCTAGTTGGATGCAAACTGAAAAGGATGTGCAGAAGTCTGTTGGCACTTGCACCCACTCCTCGCCAGGTTCTAAGTCCTCAAGTGAACACACCTGTTGAAGAATGTCTTCGGCTTGACCCATCCACGACCGTCCTCTTTTTAACCTGCTGCCGTTCACCTTCCTAATTTCACTATGCAGTGGATGCTGTGTGTTTGCGTTAATTCTGAGGTAGGCGCGTGCCCTGCAAACTTGCATTCTCTCTTCAATGGTTGGAAAATCAAGAAGGTAGCGCATCGCCCTGCATGCTGTATCTCTTGTACATCCAAGAATAATGCGCATAGCTTCATTCTGTATCCTTTCCATCCTTTCTATCTGCTTATGGCTGAGAGTCAGGATTGCCATTGCATACTCCAAAACAGACATGACCAGCCCCTCGTACAGAAGACATAGATGGCGCTGCTCACAGTTTGCTGCCGCCATCACCCGCATCGCTGCCAAGCCCCGCTTGGCCTTTGTTATCACCTGGTCTATGTGCACATTATAAGCAAGGCTTCGATCAAACCGTATCCCCAGGTAATTCATTGCCTGCGTTCTTTCCACCGTCTCTGAACACAGCATTACAGTTGGTGTTGGATTGTTGACAATATGATTATTCAACGAGAACCAAGTCACTGTTGCCTTTGTTGGGTTGACCATTGCCCCAGCTTCATCACACCAAGTACTTATGCGATTGAGTTCGGTTTGTAGTTCCACAGCAACCTCCTCTCTATCCTTACCCTGACGATACACTAAAACATCATCGGCATATGACAATGTCCTGCCAGGTCCAGTGATCTGCTCACTGGTGATTCTCACTGTGTAGGCGTTGAACAGTACCGGAGATAATGGTGATCCCTGTGGTAGGCCAGGATATATTGTTGTTGGTTCCGAAGTCCAACTGCCACATCTAAAAACTACTTTCCGTTGGAAGAGGGCTGCAGCGATCCAACTAAGGAGGAATGGACTTACGTTTAGTTCAAGAAGCTGAAACATTAAAAAATCCAGTGGTACTCTGTTGTATGCGTCCTCAAGATCAATCGCTGCAGCAACAGTTTCAGTGCCTGAGTGGAAACCTTCATAGACATCATGGGCAAAGACTGCTGCATTGGTCCAGGTTTCTCTTTTTGGACGGTACCCACCCAGGGTAGGTGGGAAAACACCTTGCCTCTCTAGTTGGCTTGATATTTTCCTGGCAATTACCTTCTCCAGCAGCTTGCCTACTGTATTCTGCATGGTTATAATTCGATATCCCTGAATTTTTGTGTGGTCTTTGTCAGGCTTCGGCAAGGGAATCAGATAGCTATGTAACCATTCCTCCTTGATGCTAGCACTCCCTATACTGTTGTTGTACATGTCTGCTAGTTTCTCTAGCTCATTGTCGGTACACCTATTTATGTCGTCGTATCTTATGCCATCAGGACCTGGAGCACTGTTTTTTGATCGTCGAAGCACAGCCTTGATTTCTTTCACTGTCACTGTGTCTTCATCCGAAGTGTTCTGGGCCTTGCATCTGTCTGAGGTGACCTCCTTGGCCAGATTCCGGCCTCCCATGTCTGTCTGGTTGCTCTGCTCAAGGTAGCGTTCAAAGAGGGCTTTGCCCTTGTCCTCATCAGTCCTCTGCCAGATGAGGTCAGCACCTTGGAAGTCAGAAATGCTCTTATTCTTGACTACCCCACTCATGCTTTTATGTAGTCGCCAGAACAATTTCAGTGACTTGTCTGTGCTTACTCTTTGACACACCTCTGCCCATTTTTCGCTTTTAACCACCTTGACCAGTTTTTTGAAATAGCTTACTTTTGTGTGCATCTCTCTTTCTAAGTGCAAGCAGGGACTAGGATGACCAGCTCTGTTCTTCTTGGCATTTTGCCATCTCCTTACAGCAATACGCTTATCCACCCAAGCCTTCTCCACCTCGAAACTCCACCACGGTGGCTGCTCCCAGCTTTTTCTCCTGCCCTGAAACGTTCTGCGCTTGTCACGTCTTATTTTGCTCACCACATCTTGCCCTGTACTGTCATACTGGAACGTCTTTACCTTTAGCTTGTGCTGCCTGGTTCTGCCTTTCTCCACCAATATGCTGCAAGGGTGGTGGTCGCTGCCATGGTGTCCTAGGACACCCCATCTACACACTGTAGTGAGTGAAGGTGAAACTAGCGCCAGATCAATAGCACTGTCCTCATCGCCTGGACTGGCTTGCTGTCCTGGTGACACAGCCACTGTTGATACAAACCAGGTCGATGGTTTCCAGTGCAGTCTCGAGCTCCTCCCCTTGTGTATTGGAGGAAGTGTTTCCCCATGATCTGCCTTTAGCGTTGAAGTCACCACAGAAAATAACATTTCTCTCGTGGCCTAATATGCCACTTAAGCACTGCCACTTCTGGGCGTCCACACTCGCATTGCAGGCATAAACATTAACCAACACGAATGGTATACTGGAATGAACTCTCAACGCCTGTATTTGTATATCGTCACTGTCCCAACTGGACATGTCTAGCTCTGACACCACCATGCTGTCGCGAACGAGAATCGCCGTTCCCAGATGTCGTCTGTTGTAGAAACATTTGAAGCCGGCAATTCGGAGTAGCTGATTCGCCCAGTCTCGTCTCCTGGAGTGCTACAATGTCAGTTCCTGTAAACTAGGGTTTCTAAAATAGAGCCCCGTTGTTTTACACTGGCACAGTTCCAATATAGAATACGGATGTTCCTGGGTCCTAGACGGTGTCTAAAACGTCTCAAACCCCCGCGCTTACCTTGCTTCTTTGTCCCTGCGTGGCTACCAGCGCCGCTTCGTTATGTTGACTGTTGATCAGCTCGGAAAGAAGACGTTCTTCCGCCATGTTGAAAAAACGTAAACACAGACTGCTGATAACCACACACGCTGCTGAAAATTCACTCAAGGATGGCTTCGCTCGATGCACGAACTCCGTAGCACCCGCGCAGATCTTGAGTAGAAACTCCTGGTTTTACATCCTGGCACACCAATTACACAGCAAGAGATGAATAAATCCATCCCCTACGCGAAAAAGTTAACGAACACAAAACAACACGACCGTCCGTCGCCATCTTGAAACCAGTAATTGTTTGTATAAGCAGACATTCAAGTACAGTCTGGTGTTCTGGAGATTGTCTAGATATCATGAATGCACTCACCAAGTATTAATCTTGACAACAATGCCAGGTATTTCAATGAAATCATGAAAGTATAGTAACAAGTCTTAATACAACTGTGGTGGCAAAGTGGTTAGTGCATTTGTTTGCCAACATGGCAGTACTGGATCACACACCGGTAGTGGCCAGATTTTTCTGACAAGCACATCTTTGGAGTTTATTCAATCTTGTAAAATTGTCACATCCTCACAGCCATATTGTGTGTATGTGCTTGTGCATGCATATGTGCATAAAAGAGTGTGTGTGTGGGTGCGCCAAGAGGCAGATGGTGTCTGTGTGTGTGTCAAGAGGCAGGCAGTGTGTGTGTGTGTGTGTGTTGATGATAGCAATGGATAATAACATACATATGTGAAATAATCACATAGCTTTGGTAATGATGATTTGGACAGTGTTAGACATTTTCTAAAACCATCAAAGTAACAGACAAATACCTATACAGGTACTGACTAAGACTCAAAGAGAGGTCAAAAGAATCAGTTAAACACATAAGATGTTCATCAATAATTCATTTATGCAACCAAAACAGAAATCAACAAATTTACAAATTAAGTTTACAAAGATAATCAGTAACTCTACAATGACATACCACCATGATGTTAACGTGACCATTCTGGGCAGCTACATGCATCGCGCTAAATTCCTTAGGAGTTCGTGTATCGACATCAGCACCGCTCGTCATCAACCACCTCAGTATGTCCATGTTGCCGCTCGATGCAGCCAGGTGTAGAGGAGTCCAGCCATTTTCATCTCTTTGGCTAAATTATTCACATGAAAAAAGGTGGTCGTGATGATGATGTTCATGATATTGGTAATGATGATTGTGATGGTAATGATGTTGATAGGGGTTGTGATTGTGGTAATAGTGGTGGAGATGAATATTATAATAGAGGCTGTGATGATTGTGGTGGTGGCTGTGATGATGATGATTGTGGTAATAGTGGTGGAGATAATGATTATAGCAGTAGTGTTAATGAGGTACCATCTTACCATCTCATCAAGTCCCTGGCATTAAAAAAAAGGTGACCATTTAACAGTCTTGTATGGGTACATGACCAACTGGCATATTTGAGCAAGGTTAGTTTAGTTTAGTTTAGTTTAGTTTATCGATCAACATCACGACACACGGGTGCAACCCATAAGTGCTCCGTTCTCCTCCTAACTCAAACCTGAGTCTGGAGAAACTCAGCTCAGTGCACGAACTCCATAGCACCGCCAAGGATCCTGAAATACTTGGGTAGATTTTTAACTCGAAATTTTGCCCAGGTAGCGCCGTTAGGCTACTCTTTTTCGATTTCCAACTGCCAAGGGATTTTTTACGTGCGCAACAATACACACGGGCGTCCGATCTCACTACCCAGAGACCAGGGGAAATTACTGGAAGTCCCGGTGGATTTTTTAAATAAATCCTGGTCCTCACCGGGGCCTGAACCCGGGACCTCCAGCACTCGAGGCGGACACCATCCTCGAGACCACGCAGCCCCCTATTTTTGTAAGGTGTGGTCAGGTTCTATTTAAAGTGTCCACTCACTGACATACGTTGTGTTTGTATCCTGGTAATTGTGGTCCATCATTGTGCGATTGCTGATGTCAATGGAGATCACTACTTCTCTGTCAGTGTTCCCCGCATCCATCTGTTTAGTCTCCTGTTGTTGTTTTCTTATAATTTAATAAGTTTTGCTGTTTTGAGGGTTGTTGCTGTGAAAGTTATTTCAACTGTGACCATTATTAGTGTATCCATGACCTTTCTGTGCTAGTTTATCTGCTGTGTCATTGCCTTGTTTAAATGGCTACTTGCATAACAGATGTGGATGTATAAGCAAAAAGATATACAGCAACCTTTAAAACAAAGCCAAACAGAAAATGTACAAACTCTTTTAATCCTGGAGACCGCCGCAGAAAGTCCTTCACTCTGTCCAAGTCACCTTCTTTAATGGCTGCATGTATGCTAATTTCTTTTTGTGGCTTTCTCTCAACAGCTTTACTTGACTGCTTCTTTTGGTCTGGCTCAGAAGCTAGGGACTGAGATGACGATTGATGATAAAGTCAGTGTGTTAGCATGGCAAGATACAATTTTGTATGTACAGTAAGTATGGGTAATTTGAAACAGAGTAAAACTGAACATGGCAAATATTAAAATATAGTTAGCCACATGTCCTTTACAAGACATTGCAATCAACCCCAGAATTTACTGGCTGACTAGGCAATTTTAGTTCAGTAGTCTGTAATTAGTCTGTAATAGCCGGTCTCTGTGGCTAAGGGCTTGCGAACGCGGTTTGTGAGCCCATACACCAGGGTTCGAAACACAGCGGTGCTGGTTTTTTTGAAAAAGGTATAGGGGCCGGTCGTTCAGAAAGCAATGGCAAACTACTGAACGTAACACTTGCCTAGTACATCAACAGCAGCTGAAAATGCTGGTGTTGACTGCAACATCCCGTAAGGGATACGCAACAACAACAAAAAAGTCTGTAATTGCTTTCTGAGCAGCCAACGCCTCATACCATGAAAATCAGTGCCAAGCAGTCTGTTTCGAAATCCCCCTTGGATGATTTCAGACCCTAGACTCATATGTTGGGGAATTATGACTTCGGACCCCAGACTCGTATGTCGGGGAATTATGACTGCAGACCCCAGACTTGTGTGTCGAGGAATTATAAAACTGCACGTTCACTAACCCCAAAGCCACAGACGTCAGTAATAGCAAATATAGAAGCCACAATTTTCAAAACAAAACAATAATTTCATGGTATGTTGTCTGTCGCCAGGGATCACTGTCACTGCACACTGATATCTCCATAAGTGCTCAGTCTCCTTCCATTACACATGGAGAACCTCAGCACAGTGCATGAACTACATAGCCCACGTGAAGATCAAAATGTTTGTATACCAGACTCACACCTTCTGTCAATATTCTTTTGTAGGTGATTGTTACAGTTTTTGAAATGTTGCCCAGGGAGGTGCCTATCCAGCCCACTTCCTCTATTTCCAACTGCCAAGGGATTTTTAGCGTGTCGCTTGCACATGGGTCTTCCTAGTTTTTTTTTCATCCTTACCTGTGAAGGCTAGGAATGTGATCCACTACTCCAGGATCATGTCAGCTATTTTTTTTTTTTAAACCCATCCTGCCCATACAGCAAATCAAATCAGGTCTGAACCAGTTAGAGGCAGACTTCATACCTCTAAACCACTCCTTTTTATTTTACTTGCTATGAAATTATGACCAGATTTAGTTAGCATTTCAATCCATTTTGCTGCAATTATCCACAAAGACTGCCAACATAAGACAAGGCTTATGTTGAAATAATAACTATTAAAATAGATAATCATACACTCACCTTATAACCTTCCAAGGCATCATTGCCAGGTTTAGCATTTGTGTCCATATCATTGCCATTTTCTAAGATAATCTCATCCACAGTTTTTGATCCTGAACGAAGAATTATTTTGGTTGCCTTTTGCTCATAGTCATCTTTCTTACCTCTCTGTCAAATGAAGCATAAACAATAGTTGCAGATTAAACGGTACACAGTATACAAATAGTAAGTTGTAGATTTTAAAAGTATACAAATAATAACAAAATCACTTTTACCTGACTATGGGACAATAGGCCTTTAAGGCGGACAGATATTTTTTAAGATCAAACAAGTAATAACAAAGTGAACCAAAAATAATGTTGAAATAGTATGTAGAATCAGTTTATAAAATGTATTTTAGTTATAAAAGAATATTACCTCAACTATTGATTATTTTATAAACTTTTTTTAGTTGAGTGTTCTACACAGAACAGACAATGGATTATGATGAAATTAAATTTACGTCACTAGATCATGATGACAGTTGAAGTCTCTAACCTGAATTGCTCCACCTTCCCGCAACCTGACAGGGTCACTTTCCACTCTGACATTGCTACTTATGATAGTGCTAGAGTTCTGACCGTCACCTTGTGGCTTTGATTGAGCAGATGTGTCATCACAGACTTTGCTTTTGTTGGCTGCTTCAGAAGACACACCTGGTCTTGAATCATTTCTCTGCTTGTATACTGACCTTGACATACTTGCATCAGGAGCTGCCAATAAAATAAAGAGAATCCGCTAGCAAATTAATGGGATTGTAATCGTGAGAGGGTTACACCAATAATGTCATGAGTGCAGTCGGACAAGGCTTTGACACCCGCATTCACTGTCGGCTCTAAGAGGAGAAAGACTGACCACCTATCCCTGCGTGCACTTAGACTTACAAGATGTGACGGTCCTAACACATCACAGACCCATGGCAGGTCCTGCTCCAGGGCTTCTGTTTGTTTTTTGGTCTTTCTAGAAGGAAACTGCTGGTCTCCCTGGCCTAGGCGTTAACGACTTTCTCCATAATCCCGTATATCCACGTAGAATAACGTAGCTGCGCGAATTCGGTAGCGGATCGCGTCGTGCTGGTTACTTAAGGGGTATGTGAGCTGGTCGCTCAGAAAGCAATGGCAAACTACTGAGCGTAATAATCTTGCCAAGAAATCAACAACAGCGGTAAGGGAGGGAGGGGTGGGGAGAATAAGGAAATTATTTTTTGACCATGAGTTTCCTACGGATGGTTGGTTATGTGGTTGAGCATACTTTTTTTTTTTTGACTTTCTAGAAGGAAATTATCTGTTGACCATGAGTTTCCTACGGATGGTTGGTTGGGTGGTTGAGCATCCTATGACTCTTTCCATTCATGGGGTAATTCTTCTGTCCTCCAGATTTTTATTATTAGTTCGTATAGCTTTAGATGTAATGCATAGCCACCTGCCTTTATAAATTCTGCAGCAATTCAATCAGCCCCAGTTGCCTTATTGTTTTTAAGTTGTGTGATTACATATAGGATTTCTTCAAATGCAGGTTCTTCAATTTGTGATTCACACGTTAGAACCTCTTCCTGTGGGAAAGTGTTACTTGGAGCTTCACAATTTAGTAATTCAACAAAATATTCTTTCCATGTGTTGCACATTTCCTCATTGGTATTTATCATATTCCCATTTTTGTCTTTTAAACCATATGTGTTGTGTTGGTGCCCTCGTTTCATTGACTTCAGTTCTTTAAAAAACTTTCTGGATTCGTTTCTCTGGTGATTAGTTTCCATATCTTTGATTATATTACTCATATATTCTCGTTTCTGCTGTTGAACTATTTTTGTAGCCTCTTTACATTCATTTCTATATTGCTCTTCTTTTTGTGTGTTGTTGATGTCATTTAACCATAAATGTCTGGCATTCTTTTTCCTAATGACTGCTTCTTCACATTTTTGATTGAACCATCTGTTCTTTCTATGCATGGTTAACACACCGAGACATTCTTCTGCGGTAGATTGAATTATATTCTTGATGTTCAACCAAGTTTGGTTATGATTGTTCCGAGATAATTGTACCGATTCACTTGTTGAAGAATATTACCATTTGCTTGTATATTACATTGTGGTACTTCGTTCTTCCTAGTGACGACCATAATCTGTGTCTTCTTACAATTTAATTCTAACCCCAGCTGCTCACTGTGTACAACAATTGCGTCTACTAATTGTTGCAGATCCTGTGCATTGTCTGCAATCAATACTGTAACATCTGCATATCTAATGTTATTGATGTTTCGTCCTCCAATGCTGATTCCATTTATATCTTCTACATTTCTGAAAATATTTTCACCGTATAGGGAAAAAAGATCTGGAGACATTACACATCCTTGCCTCACACCTCTCTTAATAGGTTGATAGTCCCACTTCATTATCAATCCTTATGGCAGCTTGTTGTTTCCAATATATGTTTTTTATAAGTCTAATGTCTTTCCCATCAATTTGTAGATCTGCAAGCATATCCACCATGCTGACATGTCTAACTCTATCAAAAGCCTTTGTGCAGTTAATAAAGCAAAGATGTATATCCTTGTTTACATCTATAGCACGTTCAATAACTGTTCGCAGCATATACACAGTATTTACTGTATCCTTTCCTTCTACAAACCCACATTGTTCTCCCCTATTTCAGGTTGTATCTTCTTCCTCACTCTTTGCATGATAATTCTTAGCAAAATCTTTGTGATGTGACTTATTATACTAATTGTTCTATGTTGATCACATTCCAAGGTTCCTGATTTCTTTGGGATTGCAATAAATACAGAGTTACATAATTCAGGAGGTATATCTCCAGTATCATATAATGTGTTCATCAGTCTGGTGACTTGCTCTAGTCCAAATTCTTCTAAAGCTTTAATCATTTCTGTTGTGATGTTATCTGCACCGGGGGCCTTGCCAGCTTTCATATGCTTAAAAAATTGGCGGTCCTTCATTATTAAATCTAATATCATACTGTTCGTCTCTGTTATCATCATAAAGGTGTTTCACATAATCTGTCCATACATGTAGAATCTGGTCTTTTTCTATTATGATTTTGCCATCTTTAGTTTTTTAGACAGCCTGTTGATGTACTTGTTCTTTTATTAGTAAGTTCCTGAATTCTTTTGTGCACTAATTTGGTATTTTGACTGTTGTGTTGTTTTTCAATTTCTAAGCACTTTTCCTCAAGCCATGCTTCTTTTGCCTTCTTACATAATATTCTGACTTGTTTGTGAATTTCTTCATATTTGGCAGAATTATTTTTGTTGAGTCATCTTGTTTCTATTAGGTGTAAAATTTCTTCAGTCATTCATTTCTTACGACCCACCTTCTTTAATTTTGGAATAGTTGTTTCTTCAGCCAAACTGATTAAATTCTTCAACATTTCCCTTTGATCATTCACATCCTGGAATAATATATCTAGATCAGACAATATATCAAATCTGTTCTGTACTCCTATGTTGAATTTGTTTTGTATTTCCTTGTCATTACTCAATGTACACAAATCATATTTAGTGTTTCCTGTTATATACTTGACTTTCTTCAACTTTATCCTCAATGTTCCTGTAAGTAGTCTGTGGTCACTATAACAATCAGCACTGGGAACTGTTTTTGCTATTGTTAGTGCGTTTCTAAATCTTCTGCTAATCAGAATGTAGTCAATCTGGTTTCTGATCCTGCTATCAGGACTCCTCCATGTCCATAATCTTCTAGGGTGTTGCTTAAACCAGGTGTTTCCTACAATCATTTCCTGTTCTTTTGCCCACTCTACGAGTCTGTATCCTCTTTCATTTCTCTCCCCTAAACCATAGTTTGCCGGTCTCTCTGGCCGAGGGGTTACACCACTTTCTCCGTAATCCCATTTATCATGCAGAGTCTCGTAGCGGGCGAGAACTGGAAGCGGTTCATCCCCCGCTGGTGACTTGCGGGATAACTGAGCCGGCCGCTCAGAAAGCAATGGCAAACTACTGAGCGTAATCTTGCCAAGAAATCAACAGACAGCTGAAAGATGCTACTGTTGACAGCAATGTCCTGTAAAAGGATATGCGAATTTTAAAAAAAAAAAAAACATAGTTTCCTACTGTGTATCTATCACCTTGATTTCCTACTTTTGCATTGAAGTCTCCTATTATGATGTTTATTTCTGAATTTTTTATATATTACAGCAACATAATTTTTTTTTTTTACATGAAATTTGTCTATATCTGCTATTGTAGCAGTAAGTGTATATGGGGTGGGCAAAACTACAGCACGCTTGAGCATCAGGGTAGAATGGGAAGAAGGATGCTCAAGTCGTGACGTAGTTTGTAGTAACGGATCAGTGAACATCGGGGACTAAGAGGAGATGGACGTGTGATTTAACTGAGTAACATCTGGCTTGATTCTGAATAAAATATCTTGAAGTTGGAATTGTATTGGAGTTGTTGATAGTCCATCGTCCCTTTGCTGTACTGGTACAGTACAGAATTGTTGCCCAGACCAGGACGAATAATTCAATTGTCGCGGTACCGCTATGTACTAGGCCACTATACTTGATGCAGCTACTAATTCATACAGCGTTTGTGGGGAAAATGTGCCTTTGAAACATTAGCACGTTGTCAGATTGTTGCTGAACGGACTGCAGGAAGTTTTTCAAAATGTCCGATCTAAACTGGCACTGGAACAGATCAACCTTTGATGTCCTCATGCGGTAGTGAAGTCCATTCTCAAGTCATGTTCGAGCTTTACTGGTGGTGAAGTCCAGGCCGTTCTCAGATTGTTTTCGAGCGTTACTGGTGGTGAAGTCCAGGCCGCTCTCAAGTCATGTTCGAGCGTTACTGGTGGTGAAGTCCAGGCCGCTCTCAAGTCATGTTCGAGCGTTACTGGTGGTGAAGTCCAGGCCGTTCTCAGATCGTTTTCGAGCCAATCGAGCCGTTGTCAAGTCATCTCCGGACTCTGTTGTGTGAGAGAGCCGCTTTGTCCAATCAGTCAGCCGCTGCTCTACACTGTCGATTGTTTTAAGAAGCTGACTATCATTCATTGCTGATTTCAGAGGGCTGGCCAGTGCTGTTTTCTGATCACAATCGTTCCTTGTCGTGTTTCAAGAGCCCATCCCTGGGTGGCCGATACGTTCAATTGTTCTTGTTGTTCCTGAGGAATCTTATCGAGCCCAGTCGAGCCCTATTGAGCCCTATCGAGCCTTGTGGAGTTTTATCGAGCCCAGTCGAGCATTTTTGATCCTTACTGAAGCCGCTTTGTCGATCTTGGTTCAAGTACTCGAGTACTCAATCTTGGCATACAAGGGAAGAGACGTCAAGGACTTAATGTTCGATTGGAAAAAGTAATTCAACAAGAACAGGGGTAATATAATTAAATGTTTCTATTAGATAGAAAATTATTGAATTTCAGTAGAAAGATAACATCCTTTGGCTAATTTAAGACTGCATGTTAATAAGTATTGATTGTTTTTTTGATTGAATAACTGTAAATATTTCAGCATGACGGAACAAGATTCATTGGCACAAGTTTTGACGGGGGTAGGAACAGCGGTAGGTAGACTTCATACGGTCATAAAACAACAGGGAATGGCAACTGAAATTGTTAAGTTTAGTGGACAGGCCAGAGAGTTTAAGAAATTGATAACTTCCATAGAGAAGTATGCATATTTGGTGTCTGCATCAGATGAAGAGAAAATGAGACTTGCTTATCAGGCGGCAACAGAACCGGTTTCGGATCATATCAGAAGGAAATTAGAGGCTAGAGTAGATGAGACATGGGAACAGTTCAAAGACGACCCAGCACATAAGTACGCGGAAATAACGGATCCACAACATGCGTTTTCGGTGTTGAGACAGTCTAAACAAAACACTGGAGAGACGGTACAATTGTTCAGTGATAGGTTGATTAACCTGGCTGAAGAAGCATTCTTAGGACAGAATGTACGAGAAGAAGTGGAGAGGATGTTAGTCGGGATTTTTGTAGATGGCATAAAATCCGATGGATTGAAATTTAAGCTGATGAGAGAAAACCCTGAGAGGTTATCACAAGCTGTAGATATTGCAGTACAAGAAGAAAATTTGAGACGTAGATTTAGATTGAGAACAGGACGAGAAATAGGAACTAGTCGAGAAGACAGGATTGAGGAGCCTATGGAGATAGGACAAACAAGGTTCGGATGGAATAGGAGAGGAGGTATACAGACATTACAAGGTAGTAATAGAAGTGCTTATGGTGAAAGAAGACAAATGAGGTATCCTACAAGTGAGACAGTAGGTAGAACGAACAACACAAGTATAGTCTGCTGGTTTTGTGGTCAACGCGGACATGTTTCTCGTTTTTGTGATAACAGGCGTGGCCAGTCGAATACACAAAGTAGAAATGGCAATAGCAGGTTGAATAGGAATGTTGAAGATAGACACAGGAATTTTACAGGTACAAGAACGCAGGAAAACCGGCGCCCTACCTATTAAATAGGACCTTAGTAGGAGGGAAAATAATAAGGTCCCAAGGTATAAAGAGTATGTTAATAACAGGCATAGTAGGATGAGTAGAGAATACTTTCAATTAGATGAAATCAAACAGTTTACAGAAAATAAAACAGATCATAGCTCATGTATAATAGAAATAGGAAAATATAGAGTTCGTACATTAATTGATTCAGGAGCTCAGGTTAGAGTAATTAAAGAAAGCTTTTTATATAAAATAATGAGAAATAGTAGAATATTTAAGAGTCATAATAATCTTCACTCTGTTACAGGACAGAATTTACAAGTAATTGGACAGACAATGATCAATTTTAAATTGGGGGGGGGGGGGATCAACGTAAGACATCTTTTTCATCTAGTGAAAGATTTAAATAGAAACATGCTTATAGGAAGAGATTTTTTAATAAAAAACAGAGTAAGACTTCTCTTTGATTTACACAAATTAAAATTCAAGGACGTGTATGTAGATATGGAAGAAGACATGCATATATCGGCACTAGTTGGAATTAAAATGTCCACGACGTTAAAACCACAGTCGGTTAATTTGATACAAGCGAAGATAAAGAGAAACCCATATTATGTGGCAGGACACACAGTTAGAATCACTGAATTGCAAAATGAAGTTATTGATGAGCCTGGTCTTGAAGTTCCGGATGGAATAATATCGTTAGACAAACACCTAACCTTTCCAGTGATGATTATTAACAACACAGGTAGAGAAATCAAATTATACAGAGGATGTGTAATAGCCAAACTAGAACATAACATTAGTGACATATTGGCAACGGATGGAGTAGGAATGTCGGGAACAAATTATTCAGAAACTTCTAGTGAAAGAGTTAATAACAGACGCGGACGCGGAAGAAGAGGGAATGTACAAATGGATGAATTGATCCATCCATCCAGAAGAAAGACAGCCCAAATACATTCACTAGACAAAATGACAAGGGAACAAGAATTGTTGGCACAGTTAAAAGCGCCACCAGAAAATAAGGAAGTATTAGAACAACTTATAAAAGAAAATCAGGACGTATTTGCAATTAATGATTTATAATTGGGAAGGACAAAAACAGTTACAATGGAAATAGATACGGGAGACCATCCACCAATTAGTGTAAAACCATATAGAACTCCATTAAGAAATAGGGAAGTGGTTGAAAAGGCAATAGAGGATATGTTGAAATCAGGGATAATAACAAGGTCGAAATCAGAATGGTCATCTCCGATAGTAATCGTGACCAATCTGATGGTTCACATCGGTTCTGCTGCGACTACAGGGCGTTGAACAAAATCACTAAGAATGTAGCGTACCCACTGCCGGTGATTGATGATATTTTGGGGTTGCTTAATGGCTCCACGTTTTTCACGACACTAGACGCAAGATCAGGGTTCTGGTGTATCCCGATGTCAGAGGACGCTCAAAAGAAAAGTGCTTTCTGTACTCATATGGGTTCTTACGAATTCTTACGAATGCCATTCGGGGTTCGAACGGCCCCGTCTCACTACATGCTGTTAATAAATGAGGTATTAGAGGGGATGCAAAAGTTTGCATTAGCATGCATAGACGACATTCTGATATTTACGGCAGGGGATGTGGATGATCACTTAAAACATATTAGATTAGTATTCGACCGATTAAGAGTACATGATGTTAAATTGAAGCTTAGTAAATGCCAGTTTTTAAAGACAGAAACAAAATATTTGGGGTATATTATAAATAGAGACGGAATTAAACCAGACCAAGACAAGATAAAGGTTATTAAAGAATTACCTCCTCCAACTAACGTAAAAGAAGTGCGTGCTTTTATAGGAACCTGTGGGTATTATAGGCGCTTTATCCCAGGGTTTTCAAAAATAACGGAACCAATTACTAATTTAACGGGCAAATATGCTAGATTTAAGTGGGATGATGAGTGTCAAAAAGCGTTCGAATTTTTAAAAAACAGTTTAACATTGGTACCACTATTGACGCATCCAGACTTGAATAAACAGTTAATACTATATACAGATGCTTCAGACAATGCTATAGGAGCGTGTTTGGTTCAACCATATGAAGGAAAAGAATCTGGAATACCAGGGGTTAAAAATGAATGACCAATTTATTTCTTGTCTCATAAACTTAGCAGGTCTCAACGGAAATGGACGACTATCGAGAAAGAGGCTTATGCTATACACTATGCTCTCCAAAAACTAAATTACTACTTACATAACGCAAATTTTGTTATTAGAACTGACCATATGCCTTTAAAATCTCTGTTAGAAGCTCCAGTGCAGAACAGGAAGATACAGACGTGGGCATTGAATCTACAGGGATACAATACGAAAATTGAATACATTCCAGGTAGGATTAACACATGTGCTGATTTATTGTCTAGGATTCCGTATCCACAGTCATCAGGAGACACAGAAGATGAAGGTGAACCAGAGATCGACGACCGAACTGGCAAGTAAATATATTAGATTCTGCCATAATAAATAGAGAAGAGTTTGAGAGTTTACCATCGGATCAAGAGTCTGAACCTAGAGCAGAAGACCCACATTTAGCACAGTTTAATATGAAAGAAGAACAAGAATTAGATCCAAAAGTCTTACAAATAAAACAGAATTTAAAAGAAATGGAAGAGAACAAATATAAGAAGAATTATTTAGTTTTACAAGAGGACGAACAGTTATATTATATGTGTGAAAGGAACGAACAGCTAAGAAAATATATTCCAAAACATTTGGAAAATGAAGTGTTAAAAGCATATCATGATGAGAATGGTCATCTCGGTCATGATAAATTGGTGAAAGCAATTACGAGTAAATATTATTGGCCGAACTTGTTCAGATCTGCTTGCAAATATGTAGATACGTGTGAAAGATGCAGGTTAAGGAATATGAAAACAATTAAGTGTCCCTTACAAGATACAGATATTCCTCAGTTTCCTATGCAAAAAATTAGTTTAGATATATCGGGTCCTCACCCTAGAACATTGTCAGGAAACGTGTATTTAATTCATATAGTAGACGTCTACAGTCTTTGGCCAGAAGTTTATGCAATCCCAGATAAGAGCGCAGATACTGTCATTAATATTTTTTTACAAGAGTTCGTACCAAGATTTGGTTGCCCACAAAGTATTCTTACGGATAATGGTAGGGAATTTGTAAATAAAAAATTCGAAAAGTTATTAAAAGATTTGAATATAAAACATACAAAGACCTCATACTATAGACCTTCTTCAAATGCTAGGAACGAACGTCAACATAGGACATTGTATGATATCATAGCAAAGATCGTCGATGAACATGAAAAAGATTGGGATCTATTCTTGGGACCAGCGCTTAGCGCTATACGCACAAATCAAAATGAGAGCACGGGATTTTCACCATTCTATTTAATACACGGGAGAGAACCAGTACTACCTATAGATAATCTGTTAAAACCAAGACGGAAGTATATGGGGGAAGACTTTCAAGAGACCATCATACAGGAAATGCATAAGGCACACGTAAGACTAAAGAATAATATAATTAAAGCTAGAGAAAGACAGAAAAAGTACAAGAACGTGAATACAAAATTGCAGGAGTTTAAAGTAGGTGATAGAGTTTATTACAAGAAGCATAGAAGGAACTCTAAGTTTGATGCTCGTTGGGTCCCAGGTTATTACGTTTTAGAAAAGCTAGGAAATGTATCGTATAGTATCAAGAACCAGATCACGGGACATGTGGCAAGGGCACACGTGGAACACTTAAGAAGAGATGATGATGAGAAGAGAAATGATAATTATAATAATAATTATTATTCAGACACCGGATACTTAGATGAACAAGTCGTCAGGGGAACTACAATAACCCCAGGTTTTAGAAAAGATCCAGCACAAAATCAGTCAATAACAACTCCAGTTGACGGTGATACTCAAGAACAGACAATACCGAAAACGATAGAAGAAGAAAAAGTGAATGAGAGTCATTATGATAGTATGGAAGAGGAAACAGCTGCTCCATTTAAGAATACTAGACAAGCAACGAAAAGAAGAGTGGATAGACAAAGAGAAAGAGAGGTGAAAAGACAGAGGAGAGTTAGAGATTATTCAACAAGCGGTGAAGATATGCCTCTACTAGAAAGGTCCTTAAGAAATAGTGATAGACAAATTAGATGGGATATTGAACGGAAGAGATTAGCGGCTGCTAGCGAGAAACATACAGGTGAAGAGGAGGAAATGGATGAAAAGTCAGAATCAAGTGGTGGTATGGAAGAAACTAATGAGTTATACGAAGAAGATGATATTGATGTGGAGATAGCACTTATTCAAAGGAACTTGGAGTTATTGAAGAAGTGGAAAAGTAAGAAGTAAATGATTAGAAAATACTGCAGATGGCAAGATATAAGTTTCAGGATGTGAAAAGGAAAGAGATATTTCTCATAACTGGTCTTGAGGAATAGTTAAGCATTGAGATAACTAATATAGAGGAAGGGTTGAGTGAGGCATATATTTTTTTCCTCTCAGTGATGGAATTGCTGGTTGATTTTAATGTTTCAACTTCTTGAGTTTTCGTAGATAGACAGGTTTTTGTTGGTGCTAGTAATGCTGTGCTTAACGGTAGTGATTAAGAAGTTGTAGTGATGTTTGGTACAAAGCCAAGGGAAACAATTGGTGTGCCGAGCCACAGGTTAAATAGTAGATAGATGACGGCTGGTACATTGAGATAACATTGGGATAATCGCTACATTAGTAATAGATAAAATGAGTTAACCTGTAGTTACAGTGCTTGCTTAAGATGATATTCCAGACATGGTGATGTGTTAGGAGTTAGGCTGGAAAAAGATAGAAAATCGTGTGGGGGGAGAATTAATGAGGGTCATTGCTAATTAGTGATTTTTTTTGCGTAGAGAGAACAGATATTGTTCTAAGTTAAGAAATTAGTCTGTAGATAACAGATATACATACATGGCAGTGAAGTGTTTTATTTTCTCGGTTATAGAAATAGTGGAATAACTTGTATGAATAGATATGTGTTACATTAGTTCGTATAGGAGGCCAATGTTGATGGGCCACTGTACGTAGTTAATTTTAAGGGAGTTATATTTTTTTTGAAAACCTTCTCTTTAGCGAGAAGACAATTGTTTTATTGAGTCTGAGTTTTAATGCCTCATATATAATATGTTTTTTTGCTTGAGTTGGTCCTGTAAAATGATTGTTATTATTTTATTGTTTTATTGAGTCTGAGTTTTTAATGTCTCATATATAATATGTTTTTTTGCTTGATTTGGTCATGTGAAATGGTTGTTGTTATTTGAATAGGATTATTGTGTTCCTAGACTTTTGCGTACAAACTATTGGTCCGTAAAAGAGACCAATAGTGATAGGTAATAATAGAATATTTTCTTCTGATTTGATAAGATGCATGTAATGTTATTTTAAAATGTGTTTTTCTTTGAATGAGTTGGGGGGTATGATGTCTTGTTTTGATTTTATTTCGCTTAACTCATAATTTAATTAAGTTGTATTGCGTATTAGGTTACCTTCTTATAAATTTAATTAAGTAAGTTTAATTTTTAAATAGTTATGATGTTGGCTAGAATAAAGAAAATATATGGGGTTTTATTTAAGACCTTTTGTTCAGAAAAGAGTTAATAAAACTACTGAGGGCTAATAGAGAGACACATTCTCTTTGGGAATATTAAGTTGCTGTGAAAATCGGCATGAAGATATAAGGTTGGAGGGGAGACTGTGAATGGCAGCGTATAAGCGGGGGTATATATATAGGTGGACAAAGAAGCAGATTATGGGATGTGAGGGGGCAAGATATAGGTGCTGTGAAATACCAGCGTTAATTAAATTAAAAATGTTCATGGAATATGAACATTGGCTCGTGGTAAAAGATGAGGTAACGGAAAAATAGACAGGATTGTGGATGGCAATATGAATGTTGAATATATAAACTTATGTCAACTTGATTTATAGAGAACAAAGATCTATTTCATAAGATGTATTTTTAAAAAATTATTTTACAAAAAAAATTTTTATTGGCAAGGGAGGTAAATGTGATTGTGTTGACTATTCATTACTTTATGTAAATGTGATCATGTTGACTATTCATTCTTTATGCTTTTCACAGGGTGCGCACCCCTTCTTTGCTTTTTCTAACTACATTGTTGTTGTCCATCCTGTGTTGTGAAAGAGTGAAGAATTTCATAGTGTCAAGTATACGATAACGATTTGTACGAGCTGTTCTTATGATATATATATTTTCTATAGGAACCTAGAGGGGCCAAAAACGAACAAGAAATATATAGTGGATTACTATATGGCAGGGGAAAGAGTTACGAACAGGTTGTTTTGCTTAAAATAAAGTTGCTTTGGGGAAGATTAGAGGAGCTGTGGGACGTAAGGAAAGAGAGAGAATAGAGTAGGGGGATTGGGAGTAAAGACTTTTTTAAGGGAAAAAGTCTTTAGAAAAACATAGGAAGGTGTAGCAGTAAGTGTATATGGGGTGGGCAAAACTACAGCACGCTTGAGCATCAGGGTAGAATGGGAAGAAGGATGCTCAAGTCGTGACGTAGTTTGTAGTAACGGATCAGTGAACATCGGGGACTAAGAGGAGATGGACGTGTGATTTAACTGAGTAACATCTGGCTTGATTCTGAATAAAATATCTTGAAGTTGGAATTGTATTGGAGTTGTTGATAGTCCATCGTCCCTTTGCTGTACTGGTACACTATGTTGTCTCGTGTATGAATTTCACTATCTATTTTAGTTTACTCAGTGGTCCATAGAGTTTTATCTTCCACTGTCGTTTCTCTAAGATAGATGGTTTGCCTAGATATGTCGCATTTTGGGCAGAGTTGGAGTATGTGAGTGGGGGATGAGTGGTCTCAAGATATGGTATCTGCCTCGAGTGCTGGAGGTCCCGGGTTCAAGCCCCGGTGAGGACCGGGATTTTTTAACGTGGACTTCTAGTAAAAAAATTTTCTCTGGTTTCTGGGTAGTGAGATTGGACACCCATGAGTATTGTTGCACACGTAAAAAAATCCATTGGCAGTTGGAAATAAAAAAAGAGTAGCCTAACGGCTTTCTTCTTCTTCTTCAGCATTCCGAGCCATTGAGGTTCTTTGCTGCAAATACAATCTGTCTCCATTCGTCTCTCTGGTGGACCTTCTCTTGCCAGTCGTTGATTCCAAGTGCTTGTAGGTCTGTATGTATATTATCTCTCCACCGCCTTCTTGGTCTACCTCGGGGTCTACGGTCATTTATTTCCTGAGTGTAAGCGAGTTTTGTTTCCCTATTATCTTCCATTCTTTCTATATGCCCCAGCCATTGTAGTCTATTAGCCTTCATGATACCAGTGATTAGCGGGGACTTAAACAAATCATAAATGTCTTTGTTACTTCTTCTTTTCCACTCTCCACTTTGTGTATCCCTAATGGGTCCAAAGATGCGTCTTAAAATTTTGTTCTCAAAGGTTTGTAACAAGGCTTCGTCTCCTTTCGTTGTACTCCAGGTTTCAGAGCCATACAGCACAACTGGTCTGATCAGTGTTTTGTATATTGTGATTTTGGTGTTACGAGATAGCGCCTTTGATTTTAGTAGATGTTGTAGTGCATAGTATATCTTATTTCCAGAGTTGATTCTAGTTTGTATTTCTTCCCTTATGATGTTGGAGCAGTTGAAGATTGTACCCAGGTATTTGTATGTTTCCGTTCTTTTAATGGTCATATTATCTATTTGTATGTGGCCAGAGTTTTTAGCCATTCCGTCTCTTGAAATTACCATATATTCTGTCTTATCTTGGTTGATAACCAGCCCCATCTGTTGGGCTTTTTCCTTTAAGTGAGTCAATATTTCTAATGTCTTTTGTTCACTTTGCCCTATAATATCTATATCATCTGCATAACCAAGCAGCTTGGATGTTCCTCCAATATCACATTCCTCCTTTACCTTCCTTACAACTTTCTCTAGAGCCAGATTGAAGAGTAGCGGCGATAGTGCATCACCCTGTTTCAAGCCAGATGTTATTTGGAAGGGGTCTGATTTCCTGCCTTTATATGTTACTATATTATAAGTATCTTCCATGCATAGTTTGGTCATGTTAATTAACTTCCTTGGTATTCCAAATTCCTGCATAACATTCCATAGACTATTCCTATGGACACTATCATAAGCCTTTTTAAAATCCACAAAAATGTTATGGAGATCTCTTTTATATTCCCAATGTTTCTCGGCTATTTGTCGTAAGATAAATATCTGATCTATTGTTGATCTGTTTTGTCTAAAACCCGCCTGGTAGTCACCTAATATGTCTTCTGAATATGGTTTTAGTCTATTTAGTAATACTGCGGATAGTATCTTATAGCTTGTGGACAGTAGTGATATTCCTCTATAATTTCCACATTGGAACTTGTCTCCTTTCTTAAAGATAGGTATCAATAATGACTCTTTCCAGTCATGGGGTAATTCTTCTGTCCTCCAGATTTTTATTATTAGTTCGTATAGCTTTAGATGTAATGCATGGCCACCTGCCTTTATAAATTCAGCAGCAATTCCATCAGTCCCAGTTGCCTTATTGTTTTTAAGTCGTGTGATTACATATAGGATTTCTTCAAATGTAGGTTCTTCAATTTGTGGTTCGCATGTTAGAACCTCTTCCTGTGGGAAAATGTTACTTGGAGCTTCACAATTTAGTAATTCAATAAAATATTCTTTCCATGTGTTGCACATTTCTTCATTGGTATTTATCATATTCCCATTTTTGTCTTTTAAACCATATGTGTTTTGTTGGTGCCCTCGTTTCATTGACTTCAGTACTTTAAAAAACTTTCTGGATTCATTTTTCTGGTGATTAGTTTCCATATCTTTGATTATATTACTCATATATTCTCGCTTCTGCTGTCTGACTATTTTTGTAGCCTCTTTACATTCATTTCTATAATGCTCTTCCTTTTGGATGTTATTGATGTCATTTAACCATACATGTCTGGCATTCTTCTTCTTAGTGACTGCTTCTTCACATTTTTGATTGAACCATCTGTTCTTTCTATGCGTGGTTGACACACCGAGACATTCTTCTGCGGTAGATTGAAGTGTATTCTTGATGTTCAACCAAGTTTGGTCAACGCTTTCCTCCAAAGGGTTTTGAAAAGTTTCAAGTTTACATTTTATTTCATCTGTAAATTTCTCTTTGACTGTAATGTCTTGTAGTTTTTCTCTGTTATATGTTGGGTGTAATCTTTGTAATTTAGTATAGAAAGCTCTCTTAAGTTTTATTTTAAATTTTGCTCCAACGAGGAAATGGTCACTGTGGCACTCAGCTCCTCTATAACTTCTGACTTGCTGTATGTTTGATGCATTTCTGTTGTTAATTAAAATGTGATCTATTTGATTATAGGTTCTCTTGTCACATGATTTCCAAGTTTGTTTGTGTATATCCTTTCTTTGTAGTCTGGTACTGCTAATCTGCAGTCCTTTGGCTTCTGCCAGGTTGATGACTCTCCATCCATTATCATTTGAAGTTGTATGTAGGCTTTCCATACCGGCCACTTTTTTATTAGTTTGCTCTCTACCTATTTTTGCATTGAAGTCTCCCAGCACAATCAGGATGTCCTGTTTGGGGGTTTCTTCTATGACATCTTCCAGATCATTATAAAAGTCTTCTTTAATATCATCTTCTTTCTCTTCAGTAGGTGCATGTACATTAATCATAGTTATATTTTTCCATTTACCTTTTATTCGTAATTTACTAATCCTGTCATTAAAAGCTTTAAAGTTTAAAATGTTCCCCCATAACTCTTTTTTGATGACAAATCCTGTTCCTAATTCATGTTTATTTTGGGTGTTTCCTCCATATCAAAATTTTGAGTTAAAAATCTACCCAAAGTATTTCAGGATCCTCACCAGTGCTACGGAGTTCATGCACTGAGATGAAATTCTCCGGACTCAAGCTTGAGTTAGGAGTAGAATGGAGCACTTATGGGTTACACCCGTGTTCTGTGATGTTGATCCGTCGACTAAACTAAACTAGATCCAAGTGAGTGTATTTCAGGATTACACAAGCTATATTTATATGTGGGTATGTTGTTAATTTTTAAATTTAATCTAGACAGCGGTCTATTTGGTGTGCTTTTTTTTAAATTTCCAACTGCAGAGGGATTTTTAACATGTGCATCCTGCTCACAGGTCCTGGAGTTGTTGAGTCTTGTCTGAGAAAGCTTGATGTCCAACCCACTATCCCAGGATCACGAGAATACCACAATTTTCTTATTTTATAAAATAAAAAGTCCACACAGTCCTATGCCATGAAACAAACCAGTGACAAGTATTGTAACCTCCAAGCCATGCCCCTGTTATATTTGTATGTACATGTGTGTGTGTGTGGATGGGTGTGAGTATTGCGGCATGGAAAAAACACATTAAAAGTCACACACAGAAATTATAAAGCAATAATTAACATAATTTATTTATGACTGCTGAATGAGAATGAACACCTAAGTGTTTGTTCAGAGTGTACAGACATTTCATCAACAATAAACAAACTAATCTCATCATCATCATCATCATGTTCCTCTTTACCTTGCGGTGTCGAGGTGAAGTATAAACATCGTGAGAGTGCCCGATTATAGGCTTCATATATCGATATTCCCATGGACTCTGCTATTCCCTCCGTCCAACATTTACGTGGTCGGCCTCTTCCTCTGTTTCCATCTGGTTTGTACATCATTGCTTGTTGTGGTATGCTGTTGACTGGTAACCTACTTGCATGGCCAAACCATTTGACTTGCTGCTTTCTATAGAAGAAGTATAAACAAACTAATCATTTTGTAATATTATGAAGTTGATATACTAAGGCTCACCTTCCGTAAACTCTCTCTCACTATCTGCTTGTAGAATCCTGTACGTCTTTGTCTCTCCGTCCTGACCCGACAACCACTGCCCACAAGGGAACTGGTAAACTTGTTTGGAATGCATATCATACACAGCCACATTCTCCAGGAACCAGGCATAATCTAGGACACACCCAAGAATGCATGTCATCAATAAGGCAACACTGGTCATTTCAATGATCATAGAAACTACTTACAGTACACGGCCGCTGTTCATTCAATGACGTGTGTCGGATATATGGCAATAGCAAGATATTTTTAGAACAATCTGCACTCAATGGGTCAAAGAGCAATATCATACCGACCTCCTTTAAATTCCAGAAAATTTTCTGGTACTTATTTTTTGGCTGAGTCAATCTCTGAGTGTAGGTCAATAGAAACAAATTGTCTACTTCAAAGTGGATTTGAACATATGACCACAGGGCCTACCAGCAATGTCCTAGCCTCTGAACCCAACAGAACATGTGTAGACAATAATTAATGCATCATCATCATCATCATCATCATCATCATCATCAAGTGCCCTGCCCTGGCTTAGGCGTTCATGGCTCTCCACAGATCTCGGTCTTTGGTTTTCTGGATCAATTCTTTTTCTTCTTCTTCTTCGTTCATCCAGATTTTATTTTTTTTTCGGATTTGACTGAGTTGTGCCTGTTTACAGTAGAGCTGCGTTCTTGCGCCGTTAGGCCGACACATCCGACTTCTGTGGGCATTTGTTGACCGGGTTAATCTTCCCGGGCTGGATCAATTCAGCTGCTGATATTCCTCCATGCCACCGTCTTAATCCATCCAGCATCATTTCTCTTGGTCTGCCTCTGCCTCTCTTCCCCCTAGATCTTTCCAGTTGTCACGATGTTCTCCAATGCCTCTCTTCTTATTACATGACCAAAGACACAGTGTAGAATTTAGAAACTAAATTACTTTGACCATATCAATCATGATTGTAACTGACTCAGAAAGCATGCTGACGAGGGTGAGAACGGGCAGGCTTCGTGCGGAGTGGCTTGCTTCGCTTCGGAGGTCACGGGTGACAAGCATCGCCTGGATCTTTTCTCCGGGGCATGCCGGTGTGCTGGGAAATGAACAGGCGGACAGATTGGCTGGCTCTGCAGAACTTGGTGGAGTATTGATACATGACAAGGCAGACGTGGTTGTGGCCTTGTGGGAGCACATGTACACCTCGGAGGAGCAAATGGATTACCATGGTCTGGCAAGAATGAGACAGCGAGGAGTGACGAAGGGATCTGGCCGATGCTCAACGCTCAGAGGAAAGACGAGACGGACATATAATCAGATTGCTACTGGTACTATTAGTGTTGGAACTCTTCACTGGCTGCTGAGGATGGGGACGGAGCGCTTATGGGAATGCCTCGAATGCTGTGATGTCGATTCCTAAATCAATCAATCAATCAATCAAAAACCATATCAAATGTCAGTGTAGTGTTTAGAAACTAAATTACTTTGACTAAATCATATGTTACAGCATAGTGTTTAGAAAGAACAGTCATAGAAGACAATGTTCTTGGAACAAATGAATGAGCGAACAAACAAAGAAACTTGATTTTCAAAGGGTTAAGAATTGGGCATGCAGACCTGTCTCACATTCTGCCCTTATTATATCTGCCTTTCAAACATTATTTCATCCATACATCACCCATGTGGCAAGACAAGGGAGGGATCAACCGAAACAACATGGACAAAGGACATTAAAGAAACCCTTGGCATGAACATGCATGTGGTAGGGAACTGGCAAAGAGATCAGGAGGCAGGTTATGGTAAGAGTGATCTTTTGCAAAGGACTTGCTACTTAATGATACAGACAGCAGACTCAGACAATTAAACAGACATCTGATTAATGCCTGTATGTAGACAGACAATTGCAATTACATAGACAAAAACAGTCTAAGTCAAGGACACAGAAAAAGAAACAATGAATTAGATAAATTATTTATATTTTTAAGTGTCAAGATCCATTTCAGATATGTGTATAAGCAATATAATAAACAAAACAAAATGTAATAATATTGTCATGTTATGGGGCTAGGCCTATTGCCCCCTTGCTGATTACAATAACTAGTTTAGTTTAGTTTAGTTTAGTTTAGTTTAGTTAACTAACTAATAACTACTAACCAGCTGTCAAAAAACTGTCATTTACTGCCAATATAGTACCTTGTGGTGTATGGCAGAGGGGTCTTTGAGCCTGAGGAATAAAGGCCGCCTGGCCAGTGCAGTCAACGCGAACTGTGCAGGTTAGGATTTTCTTTTTGCCCCCGACAGAAAAATACCCCCACACCTTACCAAGGGATCGAACCCGGGTCTCCCGAAGGAGAGTCCGGCGTTCTAGCCACTTGGCCAGCCGCTCCTCACTACTACTAACGAATCCTTGGTAAGGCGTGGAGTTTTTTTCTGTCCGGGGCAAAAAGAAAACTCTAACCTGCACAGTTCGTGACGACTGCACTAGCCAGGCGGCCTTTATTCCTCAGGCTCAAGATCCCCCTGTCCTACACCACAAGGTACTATAGGCAGTAAATGACTACTAACCAGCAACATTTAAATTTTTAAAATTTTTTAAGGATTTAAATTCTAATTATGGTTGATACTAAGGACACAGGAGAGCTCCAGAAGCTGGAAGTTTAACTAAAGTTATCCCCTCCTTAGCCCTGCCATATACAACATGCTAATCATTCATTCCTTTATTTTTAAAACTTCAGGCAATGCCAAGTTAGGCTGAGTCTAAGTAAATCAACATTTAATATCGCCAAAGTATTTCAGTTTCCAAGATTAAGTTATGCAAATTAACATGAGTGCAATAACGAAAAAAGATATTTTAATATGTACATTAAAAACAAAGAAATATGCCACAATTATTCAAGAGAGGTGTAACTTACTTATCTGTGCTCTATCATGACCAATCTGAATTTTTCTGAGTCGGCCAACATGGCAACCAGGAAGCACAAATAAATCTTCCTAGAAACAGAAATGAAGTATATAAGAAATATTTATATTTGTCATTTTAATAATGACTTTGTTGGGATGCATAGACTGTTACCTCAAACAACTGGTAACTCATAAAAGAGAGAAAGCAAAAGAAGAAAGAAAAGCACAGAGAGAGAGAGAGGAAGGCAGACAAACAGGTAGAAAGAGAGAAATAGGGCATGTGAGTGTGCATGATCATGGATAAACATGTATGCACATGAGAGAGAGAAGAGAGAGATTGTTGTGACCATTTACTTATGGCATCTCTCCATCTTGAAGTGGTAGAAGGGTTTGGGTGTTCTAATGACCCCCAAGAGTTATGCTGACAGTGGCACAGCTACTGGTAGGGTCATCCATAGAGAACAGGTCAAGGGATAGGGACCAGACTAAGTGAGACACAAAAGCTGCTGCCTTGTACGTAGACTGGGGACAATAATAATAATAATAATAATAATAATAATAAGTCTTTATTTTCAAAGGGTTAAGAATTGGGCACGCAGGCCCGTCTGACATTCTGCCCTTCTTCTCTATTTCCTCTCATACATTCTTTCATTCAACATCACTTATGAAGCAACTTTTGACAACAAAAGAACATTAAAACGCATGAAAAATAATCAATAACAAAGACTCACTGAGGCAGTGTTTAACATGGGCATTATAAATACCTAAGGAGGGTGTAACGTGCCATACATAAGGGAATGTTTTTTGGCTAGTTGTCGTTTGAGATAAGTTACCATTATTGTCTTTTTTGTGTTATTTGTTATGGGGGCATGTAGTCTGTACTAAGGTAGTGTTCAAACAGGTTGCGAATGTATGTATCATGATTGGTGGTGTCTTTGATTTCTTGTGGAAGATTGTTCCACAACTGAGCGGCAGAGTATGCTAAGCTTGTTTTATATAAGTCTATCCTAGGTTTAGGGACATGAAGTATATTTAGTCGTTCGCTATGTCTAGCGTTATATTTAAACAATGGCCAAAGGTAGCTTGGAGCATTTTGAAATAGGATTTTGTGAATTAGTTTGGTCTTATTAAAAAGCAGGCGCTTGTGGAGTGGCAGTAACCGGAGACGTTTATATAGGTTAGCATTGTCGGTAAGCTTTTCACCATTAATTAAACGCACTGCCCTTTTCTGGAGTGAATATAGGCGTTTTGTTATTGATTTGGAGCATCCATCCCAGACTGTGGAGCAGTAATCAATATGTGTTTGTATATGAGAAGTATAGAATATCTTTCTTGTGTTTTCGTCAAGGAAATTTTTAATTTTGGCAAGTTGGTATACTTTTTTGGCTATTTGTTTAACTAGAGCATGAACATGTGAGTTAAAAGTTAGATTTTGATCTATGATAACACCCAGTGTCTTGTGCTCGGTGACACTTTCTACAGGCGTGCTGCCAATGTGCAGCTGAAGAGTTCTCTGCGAGTTTAGAGTGTGAAGTCTTTGCCTGGTTCCTATTAACATAGACTTTGTTTTAGTAATGTTAATTTGCATGCGGTTTGCATGACTCCAGTTAACTACACTATTTATTTCCTGTTGCAAGGATAATTCTAGCACATTACGATCAACAGCTTTTGTATATACTGTGCAGTCATCAGCAAATAGATCGCAGGACGACGACAGATTTAATGGAAGATCATTTATATAAATGGCAAATAATAGAGGGCCAAGAATAGACCCCTGAGGTACTCCAATATTAATGGTAATGGCTTGAGATAAAACTTTATTGTGTGATACTACTTGCTTTCTGTCTAATAAGAATGATTTTATTAATGTCACTATATTAAAACTTACTTTCATTGTTTCTAGTTTTTTAATTAGAATAGTATGATCTATCATATCGAATGCTTTCCTAAAGTCTATAAACACCGCTCCACATAGAGTATTGTTGTTAATATTTTGATGCCAGTTTTCTATCATGTTTGTTAGTGCCGTATGGCAAGAATATTTTGGCCGAAATCCTGACTGGCTGTCAACTATCAGTTTATGGCGAACTAAGTGATCTAGTGTTGTTTTGTGGATGTGCTTTTCTAGCGGTTTGGATAATGAGGATAATATGGAAATTGGTCTATAATTACTCATGAGACGATCGTCTAGAGGACCAGCTTTTAAATGAGGATACACTTTAGCGATTTTAAAGGCTGATGGGAAGTGACCTCTGGTTAGACATTGATTATATATAAAAGTTAGTGACTCGCAGATCGCCGGTGCAGCATGGCGAAGGATCCGACTACTAATTCCATCTAGTCCTGATGAGTTATTGTTTTTTAGATTACGGAGATGAGTAAATACTTCAGTTGTCGTCATTAGCGGTATGTTGGAGGAAATGTGTCCATAGCATTTGTTCTCACAGAATGATGATAATAAAGATATGTCATGAGGCGCATCTGGTATTGCAGCCTTCAGTTGGTTTATGTCGGACAATCAAAATTTGAGAAAGCAAATGTAACAAAATGCTTGTTGAAAACGGATGTACAGGCTAGGTGAAAAACAGTGCAGTACAACATGATTAATAATGACATTTACAGTACAAAAACTGGATACTAACTCTTTGTGTCCCAACCAGCACACTATTCTTAGTATGTCCCCAACAGCTTGACATGCGTGACTCTACTCCTTATGTTTAGTCAGAGCATGCTAAACAAATCTAATAATATATTTTGATGGAAGTGTGGCCGACAGATTATCATGCCTGCCTTTGAGGGGAATATAACATCCGTGGGTTTGTTTCATTTGTATAAATCATCCATAGCTGGATACAGATCATCCACAGCTGGATTCAGATCATCCAAAGCTGGATTCAAATCATTCAAAACTGGATTCAGATCATCCAAAGCTGGATTCAGAAGTGGCACCTTTTGAGACAGAGGCAGACATACCTTTAAGTCTCACCTCCAAATGTACAGAAAGTGCCACGAAAACAATGGATGCCATTTTCAACAATTCACATTATCATCATCATGCAGTGGTTTGTCCGGTGCCGAATCTTTCTCCCGTAATTTCTGCTTATAGTCTGTGCCGTGTGACATTGGTGATCATGTTTGTCAACATCCTTCTGTTTCATGTACTACCAATCATTTCTGATACTAATATTCCTCCACGCCATGTTGTCAAACTGTTCAGCATTTTCTCTTTTGGTGTCCCCTGCAACTTTCCTGTTGTGACAACACACTCCAGCTTTCCCGCTTCTCATGACACGCCCAAAGAATGTGGACTGACTTCTTCTGATGTGAGTATCCAGTTCTCTTTGTGAGTTAACTTCTTTCTAGATCTCTTCATTGTTCTTTCTATCTGTCCTCGATGCTCTCATCATTCTTCTATACAACATCTCCACAGCTTCATCATAATTCCTCACTTGAATGTTAATTGTGGCTACTGTCACTGACCTGCAAGGTCAAAGCAAAGTAAGCAAGCAATGACAGACGACTACCTTCTTCAGAGATGCCCAGACAAATAGAGCAGTCAAAACAAATCTTAATAATTACCCTAATGTAAACCACTAATTTTAATTTTAGGAACCATTATATTTAATATTTTTTATACTGTTTCATTTTCTGGACATCAAGTATACTTAAAATTAAGGTGCATTCAGTCATTTCACAACTAAATATTATTAAATGTGTATCTTATGACATTTCAATGAGAAACTTGTTATCTTTACAGTGGCATAGAACACAGTGAACCCCGGGAAGGTTAACCCGGTCAACAAATGCCCGCAGAAGTCGGATGTGTCAGCCTAACGGCACAAGAACGCGGCTTTGCTGTAAACAGGCACAACGCAATCATGTCCGGAAAAAAAACAACTCAGGATGAACGCAGAAGAAGAAGAAGAACACAGTGAAATAGTTTACATACACCAAGTATAATCATGTTTGGTGACATTATATTCACATAATCTGCAACTTGCAACATGTGCTCAGGAAAAAGGAGCATCTATGAGTTTGCCCAAAGTGCTATCACCTCTCAGTCTTAATTAACTTTATTCACCTTCTTTCATTAAAGTATTATTACAA
This sequence comes from Cepaea nemoralis, assembly GCA_014155875.1. Lineage (NCBI taxonomy): Eukaryota > Metazoa > Mollusca > Gastropoda > Stylommatophora > Helicidae > Cepaea > Cepaea nemoralis. The sequence continues at coordinate 74,741 of JACEFZ010005618.1, forward strand.
ATTTGCTAGATTTACAAAGACAGATGAGATGTCTATAAGGCTTGCCAATGCTGGATTTACAAACAAATAGTTCAATGTAAATTAACTTTGTTGTTTGCCCATCAAGAATGATGATGACCATTCATTTCATCCAGTGCGGTTGAAGGTGTGGAGCCGTGGGTTCTAAGATGGCTGATAAGGCCTATTTTGGCTCGAAATGTTCTTTGACAATGTGGGCAAAGAATGCTTGACGTCTCTGGAGGAGGATTTCCTGCAGTGGTTTTTCTGTCCTGCCTTTTCTTCACAGCTCTTGCAGTCCTGGTTGCCTCACATATAACTGCACCTTTGCGTAATGATGCACGCCACGAATTTTGGTCTCTGGCTGCAGCCTCCCAGGTGTCATGATGAATTCCAAAAGCATTCAGTGAAATCTTCAGAAAATTAACTTTACAGAACAATTAAAAGAACATGACTCACATTTCCCTTCTGGAAAGGTATTTTGTGTCTCTTGGACATCTTGTTGAGGTCAAATTCTTCACTTCTACCTTTTTCTCCAAACAGAGTTAGTTTAACAGGGGCAGCAGTACTCGAACCCAGGCGGTCACCCGTACGGACAAGGACTTGATATTCGCATGGAGTTTTATCCATCCCATCTTCTTGCAGCTGCTGTTAATATTGCATGAAATGATGTATGAATAATACTACATACTACACACTAAAGTTACAGGCGAGTTACAGCTGGGACGAATGATTTTACTGCAATAGGTTTTACCCCATCTAGTGCAGTTTCTCTTCGCAGAAGGGCAAGCCATCTGCTAAGACAGTGGTTCTCAGCCTTTTTTGGCCCGTGCCCCCCTTCACCATATTTTCAGAACGTCATTTCCCCCCCCCCCCTTTTCATATTTCCTACCTAAAAATCCCCCACCCCTACACAGTATACGTAAAAATGGAAGGTAAATATGTTAAAACAGGTCTAGACATCCACATAAAACGTGATTTGTAGGTCTACTTACTTTATAAAATAAATTTTAGAAGGATGAGACGTGCATAACTGTAAAGTATGAAGGGAAAAGCAATATCAAGTAATCGGTTCTTGTATTAACGCGATCTTGAAATGATCTTCATTTCCCCCTCCTGGAAACCCTAAAATTCCCCCTGGGGGGGGGGGGGATTCCCCACCGGTTGAGAACCACTGTGCTAAGAGATTAGCACAAATCATGGACTCCAATAAATCCCTAGGCTAGCAGAAAAATGATGCCCGTGAACTGAAAGATGCAGTCCGAAAACACACGCATAACCTTCAGAACATGAGACAGATGGCTTTTAGAGCATGAGACAGATGGCTTTCAGAGCATTAGACAGATGACTTTTAGAGCATGAGACAGATGGCTTTTAGAGCATGAGACAGATGGCTTTTAGAGCATGAGACAGATGGCTTTTAGAGCATGTGGCAGATGGCTTTTAGAGCATGAGACAGATGACTTTTAGAGCATGAGACAGATGGCTTTTAGAGCATGAGACAGATTACTTTTAGAGCATGAGACAGATGGCTTTTAGAGCATGAGACAGATGGCTTTCAGGGCATGAGACAGATGGCTTTTAGAGCATGAGACAGATGGCTTTTAGAGCATGAGACAGATGGCTTTTAGAGCATGAGACAGATGGCTTTTAGAGCATGAGACAGATGGCTTTTTGAGCATGAGACGGATGGCTTTTAGAGCATGAGACAGATGGCCCCTCTCTCTCTCTCTCTCTCTCTCTCTCTCTCTCTCTCTCTCTCTCTCTCTCTCTCTCTCTCTCTCTCTCTCTCTCTCTCTCTCTCTCTCTCTCTCTGTGCGTGCATGCATGCGTGCGTGCATACATGTGTGTGTGAAATGTGTGAGCATGCATACATGTGTTTCTGTGTGTTATCAAGTTATAAAATGAAGTATATCTTATGCAATAAGCTCCTGCCAGTGGAAGTTAGAGAAATACTGCTTACATGTTACACAGAACTAAATTTAACATTTGGTTGTGAATCCACAAAAGAATCCGGGCAATATCTCTGACAGCTAAAATTAGTGAACTAAACATTTTGAAGAGAGGCTAAGACTCAAAGGCAACTTATCACAAACATCTGTGGTCACATTATGAGAGAAAAAAAATTCAATATATTTTACAACTGGAAAGAGTAATGGAAAAAGATAGAGGAACACAATGAGAGAAGATTCTTGAAAGTTGTTCATTATGGAATGGAAAATTGGCACATGAATCTATGCAATCTGTTGAAGATCACAAGATGTGAAAAAGTATTGATACAATCTGTTGAAGATCACAAGATGTCAACAAGCATGATCACTCACATCAGTGGGCCAGATGATGGTTATGGTCATGGCATATTTCTCAACTGATCTCTTCTTCCTCTTCCAGTCCCCAACATGGAGGATAGGTATTTAAATGGTTAAGGCCTTTGGAGTGTTTATGCTGGTGGCCACCATTTGCATTCGTATTTTCCTCGTGTTGGACTGGAAGTGCATGGTTCTGTCACCCTGCTACTGAGTTGAGTGTGTGGCGCGACACTGTGAGCTGTGAATTTTGTGTGACATGCTTTTATATCTGTCCGCAGTTGTTTGTAGCGTGAACTGCATGTTCGGAATAATGACGGTCGGCTTGCCGCAGAACTGACTGGATTGCTTTATGCAGTAATGTGTGGCTGCAGGTTTTCTAGTGACTGCCGCTTCCATTGATGATGAATTGTATTTTTCGTGGAGGACTTTTGTGTTAGCATTCTGGTGGCGGCATTATGCACAGTGTACCTGTGCGGGCTGTTGGTTTGTCAAGACTCCTGTTTGTTCCACTTTTCACATGGAACAGTGAGGAGCATGTTGTGTGATATTTACTGGCACAGGAACAGAGCATAATGGGGACGACCCGTCGCCGTGAAGTTGGAACAACGACTAATGACTAATGAGATCTCTTCTTCAGATTCCTTATTCAACATTAACATAAAAAGGTCATACATACATAATGATGGATAGCAGTCAAATGACAATTCGCACAGACAAATGCAGCAAGCAAAAGAGGAGCATCTGGTTGAGTAGCTAGAACTTCAACCCACCATTCAGGAGACACAAGTTCAAAGCCCTAGTAAGGTGATGGATTTTTTCTGGGCAAAAATAAAACCCTAACCAACACAGTTCGCAGTGACTGCACTAGCCAGGAGGCCTTAATTTCTCAGGATCAGGACCTCCCTGGATTACACCGCAGTCACTACAGACAGTAATAACAGTTTTTAAACACAGCAAGAAAATGGCAATGTATAGGATACAAACTCAGAGAAGAGGTTGGCACACCAAAGAAGTGATCTAGACTAAAAGCCACAAGGAAAAGAAAGGGGCAGAAAGATACAGAAGAACCATACAGAGGGAAGTAGTAAAAATGATTATGCCATGGGTGCAACTAAAGAACACAACTCATAAAAGAAGCTGACGAGGCCAATAGCAAAATATATGGTGGGGGTGATGCAACCAATCAAATAAGAGATAATTTCTTACCTTATCAGAGTTTTTAGTCTTAGTTTCTGAGGTCTTGTTATTAACACTGGCATCTCCGTCGGTCTGTGTTGATCTCTCAATGCCCACTTCTGCTTGCTGCTTCTGTCCAGGCATGTTGATGACAGCCGGAGATTTATTTTTTCTTGGAGAATGCTTGGGAGTGTGAGACGTGGAGTGGGGGCGATAGAAGGAGTGAGATGAAGACACAGAAGAAGAGGAGGAATGGGAATAGGAAGAACTAGTCCTGGATGAAGTAGATGAGGATCGACTACTTTGTGCTGGCGAAGTGGATCTGGAATGTGGCTTTTTATGCATCCGCCTGTGAAGTAATAGAATGGATTATATTTTGTGAAAATACTAAACACTTTTCTTTTACAAATTCTAGACTGAAAATCACAGTTACTTTAGCAGTCTTAAATATACTAAATAATGCAGACAGCTTTATGAAAATAACATATTATTTTCTACACATAGTCTTCATTACAACACTACTTTATTTGTATTCAAACAAACAGCCCAAAGTTTCCATAATTAGTCATCTCTCTCAAGTTAATTTCTAAAACTGACACGGTCTTTCCAGAGTGTACTGAGTTTACAGAATTAATTTTTTTAGTGTAAAAACTCTGACCTCTTTTGAGTTCTTGGAGATCTGGATTTGTTGCCTTGTTTCTTGGAAGGAAGAAAAATAAGTCAATTCAACAATGGTCATAATGATAAGTATTAAACAATGATATATGTAGATGATGCCAGGCATAAATTGTGCAATCTATTGTTTGTGTCATCCATATTCAACCTGTGATGAAAGTGATGGTTGTATGTGATGCATGGACAGTCAGAGGTAGTCTTGAGAGGAAAAAAGAAGTTGCACTGTAAATGTGTGAGCTTGTATGAAATGCATCTTTGAAGGTATGAAGATTAGAAGACGGTAGAGAAATATATAACATTGAAAGCTGAACTTTTAGCATTTCACTGTTGTATTAGTGCTTGCTTGCGTTCGCTGGCTGTGAACTCCAGCGTAAAGTCCTGTATGTCAGATGACATTCTGTTGTCCAACATCAGTGTGATGTCATACAGGACTGAGGTTTGCATGTGTATCCGTTGTCCTGTGTCTGGCTTATTGGTGTGCAGACTGGTGGTTCCTCGCCAAGCAGACAGATACTCTCCGACTTTGGAAGAATCAGCGATCCTACTACGCTAGCCAGGACCCAGAAGGGACATGTTGCCCAGGACGCATGACTAGGACATGTTAGTAGGTCTTGGCCAGTATAAAACCCAGCCCTGGTGCCTTGGAAACACCTCTGCGTCCCTGTTGTATCAGTGTCTGTGATGTTAATAATCAAAGAAAAAAATATGAAAGACACAACACTAGGGTTTGGAGACATATTTATGAAACAGATATTAAGAGTAGGGACTCAAAATTGTGGGAGTCATTAGGAACAGGAGACTCAAAAGATAGAGGTTTAAGAAAAAGCATCCTTCTATAAATTTTAACAAAGAAGATCATATTTGAGATGATGATGAAAGCCTGGTTATGAAAGCATTAGATGTACATTACAATGAGAAATGATGGACACAATACACAAAAGGTCTACACATTTCAATGGGAAATTATGGGTATAGTACACCACCATAGGTCTACACATTACAATGGGAAATTATGGGTATAGTACACCACCATAGGTCTACACATTACAATGGGAAATTATGGGTATAGTACACCACCATAGGTCTACACATTACAATGGGAAATTATGGGTATAATACACCATCATAGGTCTACACATTACAATGCGAAATTATGGGTATAGTACACCACCATAGGTCTACACATTACAATGGGAAGTTATGGGTATAGTACACCACCATAGGTCTACACATTACAATGGGAAATTATGGGTAAAGTACACCCCCATAGGTCTACATATTACAATGGGAAATTATGGGTATAGTACACCACCATAGGTCTACACATTACAATGGGAAGTTATGGGTATAGTACACCACCATAGGTCTACACATTACAATGGGAAGTTATGGGTATAGTACACCACCATAGGTCTACACATTACAATGGGAAGTTATGGGTATAGTACACCACCATAGGTCTACACATTACAATGTGAAATTATGGGTATAGTACACCACCATAGGTCTACACATTACAATGGGAAATTATGGGTATAGTACACCACCATAGGTCTACACATTACAATGGGAAATTATGGGTAAAGTACACCCCCATAGGTCTACATATTACAATGGGAAATTAAAGATATACCTCAACACCCCAGGTCTACACATTACAATGGGAAATGATGGATAAAATACACCACAGGTCTTCACATTACTATGGGAAATTATGGATATCATACACTACAGGTCTACACATTACTATGGGAAATTATGGATATCATACACTACAGGTCTACACATTACTATGGGAAACGATGAACACAATACACCACTGGTTTACACTTTACTATGGGAAATTATGAATACAATACACCATAAGTCTTAATATATCGTGGGATGATTGCTTATTTCATGTATTCACAACGCGTGTGTCACTGTGCGTGCACTTGTTGTATGTGCATTCATTTCTCTTCCTCTCTCTCCGTCTCCTCCCTCTCTCTCTCTCATCACTTGTCAATGTATGAAGAGACATTTCGCTGCTTGTACTGAGGTCATCCTGTGTCCTCTGTTACCTGTTAGAGTTCAGTTGTTAACTGTTGTTACCACAATTCATTGATGCTCTTGTAACATTCACCCGTAACAATGTCTTAAACACTACTTGGTCATCCCCAAAGAAAGGACCCAGACAACGATCATGATGATAAATATGACGATAGTGATGATAAATGTGAAGAATGTGATGATGATAAATATGAAGAATATGATGATGATGTTGCCAGTGACAGTGATAATGATGATGATTGTGGTGGCGGCAGCGTTGGTTAAAATGGTAATAATTATATTATTTAATTATAAGAAGAAATCAGTTTTGTAGACTACCTCTTCCTGATCTCTGTATTGAAGAGTGCTCCCACTTTTGGCAGTAGTTGGTCTTGATAATTCATTCTGGTTTGTTCATAAATTATCAAAAAACAAATGTATAAATTCATTAGAATAAAACAAAACTCACAGAATTCACCAATTAATTTGTATGGGAAAACATATATATATTTCTTACAATTTAAAAAAAAAATATATGCATAAAATGGCACTAGATAATGATAATGATGAAGATAAGCGATACAATAAACTAAAATAGTAAACAGAGATGTGTGATGACAACCAAATAAACCAAAAGGAGACGCGTGAATGCAAGGACATTTTTAAAAAAGTGAATACCTGAGACAACGTGGAGGTTGACCTCTTTCCACTGTGTTTAGGAGTGTATGTCTTGTCTGGAGAACTCAATTCCTGTTTGTAACAAAATTACAAGCTCACATGTTTTATTGCAATATGTACAATGATATGTGAACATGTAGGTCCGCATGGCCGAATGGATAAGAACGTATGTTCTTAAACACCCGGTGTGCTGATGCCGAGGTTAGCGGTTCAACCCCTACACCGGACAGCTGGACTAAAATGTTGACCTGTCATTCTTGACTTGGGGGCGTTAATTACAAGTACCTCCGAAGTCGGATTGGGTTCGCCTGATGGTGAGGGACACTGTTAATAGGGAAAGCTAACCCACACACAAAATTCAGTCCATCACTACTATAAATAGTGTGTATGGATTACGCTTGAGTTAAAAGCGAGAGCCAAAAAATTGTGAACATAACAGGCAAACATAATGATAGTGAACACAATGATAGTGAACACAATTATAGTGAACACAATAATAGTGAACACAATGATAGTGAACACAATGATAGTGAACACAATGATAGTGAACACAATGATAGTGAACACAATAATAGTGAACACAATGATAGTGAACACAATAATAGTGAACAGAATAATAGTGAACAGAATGATAGTGAACACAATAATAGTGAACACAATAATATTGAACACAATGATAGTGAACACAATAATAGTGAACACAACGATAGTGAAGACAATGATAGTGAACACAACAATAGTGAAGACAATGATAGTGAACACAATGACAGTGAACACAATGATAGTGAACACAATGATATTATGTAATAGCAATGAGATGTGTACACAGTGAGATGTGAACATAATATGTGAACACTATTATATGGTAGCACAATATGTGATAATAATCGTATGTGAACACAAAGATATGTGAACACGATGAGGCATGAACACAAATATATGTGAACATGATATGTGAACAAAATATATATATCAACACAATATGTGAACACAATAATATGTGAACACAATAATATGCTATAGAAACTATTTTTTTAACTACACCTTCCTGTAGATTTGTAAGCAGCAAAGGCAACTATTAGTGTTAAATTTAAATGTGTTTAGCTAGTTTTATACGATAACAATAACATAATAATAATAATAAACTATTAGTGTTTCATGTTAAATGTGTGTATCTAGTTTTATATGGTAACAATACCATAATAATAATAAACTATTAGTGTTATACAATAAGTGTGTTTAGCTAGATTTATATGATAACAATAATAAAATAATAATAAACTACTAATGTTATACAATAAGTGTGTTTAGCTAGTTTTATATGATAGGGGGTTCTCATCTTGAAGCTAAAGTTAGGAGCTATCTTTGAATTCAACTGGAATTGACAAAAACACAGCTAACCATTTGCAGCAAGAGTGCATAATATATGACAAATACATAAAACATAACTGGCAGACTTCAGGCTCATTCAAGGACAAACTCTATGGAGGAGTCAACAAATGTTCAGTTCAGTTCTATTTTCTATAACTCATACTGTAGCAAACCACGCATCATGTGTTTATTGGTGACTCCATGCACGCCATACATTCATCAACTGTCTCCTGTCCTCTTCAGTGGTTATGATAACTCACTATATCCTAATTGTCACTTGAACTGATCTGTACCATAGCTGAATGGCCTAAAAACCTGGTATGGAGGACAACCATCTAAAGAAGTGATCCAGAACAGCAAGGACCAAGATCTGTGGACATGCTTATGCCAATTGGCAGAGCACATTATGATGATGTCCCACAGGGCTTTTATTTTAAGTACTTAGATCCAAGGATGTATTATTTAAAATAACTGTTTAAGGTAGAATGAGTTGAAGTCATCAGTGAACATCACAGTAAAAGGGGAAATACTAGAACAAGTAACAAGTTTCTCCTATCTTGGATATGTAATAACAGATAATGGCAGAAGTGAAATAGAAATCAAAAAGAGAATAGGAACGGCTAAACATTCTTTCAGCAGCATGAAATCAGTATTAGCATCTAGAGAGATTAACAATGCACTATAAATGAGAATTGTCAAATGCTACGTATATTCAATGCTACCGTATGGCGCGGAATCCTAGACATTGAATAAGCAACTAGAAAGCTGCATAGAAGCCCTGGAGATGTGGATATACAGACGAATAGGTAGTATTTCAAGGATGAATTATTTAAAATAACTGTTTAAGGTAGAATGAGTTAAAGTCATCAGTGAACATCACAGTAAATGTGGGGATACTAGAACAAGTAACAAGTTTCTCCTATCTTGGACATGTAATAACAGACAATGGCAGAAGTGAAATAGAAATCAAACAGAGAATAGGAATGGCCAAAAATGCTTTCAGCGGCATGAAATCAGTATTAACATCTTCTTCTTCTTCTTCTTCGTTCATCCGGAGTTTTTTTTCGGACGTGATTGCGTTGTGCCTGTTTACAGCAGAGCTGCGTTCTTGCGCCGTTAGGCCGACACATCCGACTTCTGCGGGCATTTGTTGACCGGGTTAACCTTCCCGGGGGTTTCTTAGGACGTTTGGCTCTCACTGTTGTGGTGTTATCCCCCATCCCAGCTGGCCCATATAGAACAGCCAAAGACATCCTGGTCAGCCCTCAAGGGAAGGCAGGGGCAGACCATGGGCATTTCCCGCCATCCAAGGAGGCTTCCATACTTGCAGAGCCGACACACAGCGCTCTGGTACTGGGCTCACCCAAGGAATCGTCACGTCCTGCACATGGCTGCTTAGCCTCACTTCCGTATATTGGGCCTTCCATTCACCATAGGCTGTTCTTCCGGAAACCAGAAGTATGCAGTCTGCAGATGACATCCACACAGTGAGCTTTCGATTCGGGTATTAACATCTAGAGAGATTAACAATGCACTATAAATGAGAATTGTCAAATGTGTTTGTATGTTCAACACTATGATATGGCACAGAAGCATGGACATTGAACAAGCAACTAGAAAGTCAAATTGGAGATGTGGATGTACAGAAGAATATGTTGTATTTCATGGAAACAAAAGCAATGAAATACAGAAGTTCTAGAAAAACTGGGAATGAAAAGAAAGTTGATGAAAGAAATAAAAAAGAGGCAAGTGAAATATTTTGACCATGTTAAAAGATATAATACTCTTATAACAACCATACTGGAGGGCAAGGTTGAGGGCAAGTTAGCAAGAGGCAGACAACGATACAAGTGGGAAGATAACATCAAGAGAGAGATAACATCAATCTGACAGAATGTACAGTCAGGGTGAGAGACAGTGTTGGAGATCCACTGCAACCAACCTTCATTGTGGAGATGGCACCTGAATGATGATTGATTGATGAGTTAAAGTAACATTTGTCTAGGAATGAAAGAGTTAAATATGTTCCTTTAACACCATAAGTTTACACAGAAGAAGACAGAAGTGAGATCTATAAACATATTGCTGAATGAGTAAACAAACAAATGCAGCTACCACAAAAATCAACAAGAGACATGTCAAAACAACTACCTGAGACAGCGCCGAGTCTGGCTGCTTTCCTCCTTGTTTACGAGTAATTGATATCTTGCCGAGGGAACTCAATTCCTATTTGTTAAAAAAATGTGTTATCCATGTGGTAAGCAGGTGCGTTATTGTAACAGTTAGACATAACACTGACATGAGTACAATCAGGCAAGAGTTTGATGCCAGTTCTCACTGTTCATTATGGAGATGGAAAGACTGGCCATTTATTTAGCCATACACTCAGGCCTACAAACAAAATGTGAGTTGAGACAAGAACCGACATCCCAGCACTCAGGACAATACTAATACTAATGGCACCAGTTGCAACCTGATTATGTTTCTGTCTGGCCTTTCCTCAGTGTACTGAGTGTCAGCCAGATCCTCTTGTCACTTCATGTCACACCATTCTTTCCAGGCTACCATGATTTATCTGTACTTCCACACTATTCACATTATCCCAAAGGGCCCTGAAATCTGCTTTCCCATGCACCAGTACCCATCCAGCAGTGCAGACCAAGCCTGCTCATTTCCCAACAGACCAAGGTGCCCTGGCAAAATTGAAGCCTGTCATTTTGCATGAAGCATGCATGTCTTCACCATTGCCAGCATGCTCTGCCTACAAATATTTCATGGTCCTAGCACTGCACAAAACCACAGCAGGTGTCTGCTAAGGTACTTGTTTTGTTTGTGTGTAGAGCCAGGAACTCCACCGCGCCTCATAATGTCACAGCTTAATATAAGCAATGGAGGTCAGTATGGCCGAATGGACAAGAGTGCTTGCCCTTAAACTTCAGGTTTACTGATGCAGAGGTAAACAATATAAAATAACACAAAGTAATGCAACTTTACATAACAGAAGTACACAACATACAGGACATTGCGGCGACTACCCTTCATCAGCAAACAAAATACATATACAAAATACACCTGCCAAAAAAATTAAATTACTATGGTTACATTGTATGTATACAACAAATAATTAACTGACATAATTTCATGTATTCTTACTGACTCAAGTTTATGATCAACAATTTATCTACAAACTGATAATCAATGTTTTTAACATGGTGATCTCTATAGTTTACTTCGTAGAATGATTTCAAGTTTATATTTCAAATAACACAAAGAAAACAACACTGATATTTCTAATTGTATGCTAAGATTGCGTAATGTAAGTGAAGACAACACAGAAGGTTTGGACTGTGTTGTAATACTTACAGAGCCACATATAATCTTTGTGGCCGAGTTCACCAGCCGTTCTGCTTCCCCATGTTTGACATGTTGATCTGAGCTTGCCCGTTTAACTGGCCAACTACTACGTACCAAATTGCTGAGGAGGAAAAGAACTCTTTTGTTAAAATGATCACCAGTAAACATGAATCAATGTACACACAGGTCTTGCTGGGAAACTATTATTTGTTTGCTGATGCTGTCTTCTCTTTTGTCCTTTACCCTGCTGTCTTCTCTTTTGTGCTTTACCCTCCATTGAAGCATAGGCCCTCAACCACCTCATTTCAAATCATCTAATCCTTTGTTAGTTCATGCAGCTCCATCCATGCTCTCCCCATATTTGTTGTTTTTTTTTGTTTTTTTGTGTGCACTCGCTCGCTTTGAACTCAAGTGTAGTCCATACACACTATTTATAGTAGTGATGGACTGAATTTTGCATGTGAATTAGCTTTCCTTATTAACAGTGTCTCTTGCCATCAGGCGAACCCACTCCGACTTTAGAGGTACTTGTAATTTACATCCCCAAGTCAAGGACGATAGGTCAACAATTAATTAGTTAAGTTTTTGTGGTTGTGTCTAACATTTCGTTGTGGTGAAAATTCAGTTGATTGAGCTGTGTGATAGTTAATGTTCGGAGAACATTAAATACAAAACTCAGGCCCGAATGACTGTACAATTATCTGAACCATGCCGCGTGAGGAAACTATGCCGCTTGAGGAAGGACATAGCAAAATCGAGGATGGACACGACACAGAAAACACGTGTCACACAATATGATGACCCAAACCAGTTGAAAAACTAAACACATGTCTGATGTCCGGAACATGGAACTGAAAAAGTTACCAGCGCAGTGCGAACCGCTGCCGATTCTTGCAGCTGCTGTTTTCTCCACGTGGATATACGGGATTACAAACAATGTCGTTAACCCCTTGGCCAGGGAGACCAGCTCTGAAGATCAGAATAATAATAATAATAACAGGAATTTCAGCAAAGAGAAACTTTAGCATATTTAGTAAAGCTGGGGTATTTGCAATCCCCTTATCTTTGTCGGTACAACTCCTGTGGAGAGTACTCAGTGTGATCAAAATAAATACTTGTTGTAAGTTTAACCTTCAAACAACATAGCCTCTTGTAATAGTAAAAAAGATTAGTATAGTCATCCAGAGTGACAGGGCAAAAGTGTTGTGACTTTATATCTAGTCTGTCTATCTCCGTGTTGTGAGACAGGATACAACTTGGGGACTCATATACTTTCCAGACATACATAGCGGAATACCTAGGCCTACTGTCTGAATGCTAGTACGGGTGTTTGCCTTCCTTTTCCAGCCTGGCCACTGTTGGAAGACGTGATCATTTCTGGGACATGTTCATTCAAACAGTCTGGAGCACAAGCCAGTCGATCTCTTCTTCGGCAGTGAGTCTTTCTTTATCTGATAGTCTACTTGTCGCCACTTTTGAGTGATTTCTATCCAAATAGCTAGTGCTAATGAAAACACAAAAAATAGGTTGCACAATTTATTGCCTGGCAAAGTTAGCTGTGTTTTGTCAGGTGCATATTGCAGAAGTCACTCAATTTTTTTTTGTAATCGAGATAAGAACACAATAAAACACATGTCAAGTTCTCTACATGCAGATTAGTAATGTAAATATTAAACAGTTAAAAATATATCCATTAGCACCTTTCCGTCTTGACAGACGATAGTTTGTTACCTTGTGCTTCAAAAAGGCTTAATAACTACCACCCATGGCGGTGGCGAATGTGACTGTTAAGGCCAATTTGCGCTGTGAATGTTCATCCATAGTGGATGCATGTGAACACATGGTCATTTTTACCATTATGCACCATCTTACATCTCACACGCTCGATGTGTTACTTATCTGCAATAATTTTCTCCTTTGTCTTTATTCCATCTCTGATATTTGCCCTCCATGCAACACGTTCAGCTGCGACTTGCTCCCAATGTGCATTATCAATGCCTGTATCAATCATGTCCTGCTTACACACATCTTTGTATCGTAGTAGAGGCCGACTCTGAGATATCTTACCCAACTGTAATTTACCAAAAAAGATGTCCTTTGGTATTCTACCAGCATCCATCCTCCTAACGTATCCTATCCATCTAGGTCTACGAAGACTGAGCATGGAATATACCGTCACATAACCTGATCTTTCCAATACTTCAGTATTTGTGATCTTGTCTTGCCACTTAATACCAAGTATTCTTCACAGAAACCGCATATGAAAGCTGTTTAAACGTTTCTCTTGGTGTAAGTTGTACAGGCTAAACTGCCAAAAAGAAGCAATGAAACAACTTGTAAATAAAAATACCAAGACCTTAAGAATTTTAGAACTAACAACCTAGTCAATAAAAAAGCATACTTCTGCTTCTGTTTCCTTCTGTGAAGTATCACCCCAGTAGAATGTGGTTTCTTTCTGTGATTGTTGTAGTAATAACCCCTCGGTAGAGCTTTCTTCTATAAAGTGAAATTTAAATGATGAAATCAATATTTGCAAGTGATACTTTTCCACTTATTGTAAAATATAGTTCCTCCATTTGTGCTGGCAATGGTAACCTAGGAGCAGCATAAATAAAGAGAAAATGACAATTTGAAAAAAAAATTATTTGCTACTCATCTTATAATCCCAGGCTGTGATATTGACTCAGTATCACAGCCTAGGATTCTGAGATGAGTAGCAAATAATGCTTTTCAAATTTTCATTTTATCTTCATTGTTCTCATTTTTTTTCCCATTTTTTTAAAATTCTTCTCATCCCATTCTTATCCTGTAATGTAGTCACTGGAGGGTCTTCTCCGTGATTATATGTCGTGTTTTGCGTATGTATTTGTGTGCTGATGAAGGCTAGTCACCGCAAGTCATTGTATTGTTTGTAATTCTGTTCTGTAAAGCTGCATTACTTTGTGTTATTTTATATTGTGTACATAACTCCACAACACTTCTAGTGGGATGTACATAACTAAGAGTTTACCAGAACCATCTGATCCAACCTGTGGATGAAATAAGTGCACAACACTTCTAGTGGTAAGTGCAATACTAAGAATTGAACAGAACCTATCTGGTAAATGTTCACAACAAAAACATTTGAATAATCATTCAATTTTTCACCACTATATGAACACAGCACTCCAGCCACATGCCAGGCTGGCTGAAGATAGTAACTCTATGATGTAAATAGTTTCCAAGTTTTTAAAGTTTCCAAGCTTAAAGAAGTTATCTTCTAACTATTCACAAAAGTACATAATCATAGTGTTACTAAACGTCCTTGTTAAATGTTAAACTTTAATCATTGTAGATGCTTAAATGCTACACATTTCCATTAATCACTGTTTGAAGACTGTCTTCAGTTTTGACAGTTTTTAAGATGATAATTTTCATTAATTTGGAACCATGGTTTATTTTATTTTACATTGTATTAACTAATTGAAAATAAAAAAACAAAGAAGTGGATCACATCCTTTCATATCTAAAAATGCATCTGCATGCATTCATTTTATGTCCATACAGATTTCTTTACTTTATAATCTCTTTACATTCACAAGAATAAAGAATGTAAAAGGCAACAGGGTCAACTTCACTGTACTGGTTTTTATTCTGTATGGCTCAGTCCCCATAGCTCCAGCAACAACCCCCAGGAGTCTCCAAGAAAATTACATTTGTAGACCGAATGACATAGGCTGGAATCGAACACACAACATTTGGAGTGTCAGGCAGGTGGCGCTGCCTCAGGTATTCACTTTGCCAAAGAAAATCCCTTTATATCCACAAACAGAGAGGGTTATGGACGCAGTTCATAATCCCGCATACAGCATTCAAAACACAGCTGCAGGTGATTTGGTCATGCGTTGGTTTTTTACGAATTGGTATGGGTGCCGGTTGTTCAGAAAACAATGGCAAACTACTGAACAAAACACTGCCAAGAGTTCACAAACAGCAAAAAAATTGCTGGAGTTAACTGCGACGTCCTGTAAAGGATATGCAACTAACTAACAAACAGAGCACTAACAATTAATCTGTGTATATCTATAAATATTCCTTGATTTTTCACCCATGTATACCTACAAATATTCCTTGATTTTCCACCCCTGATTATTTATAAATATTCCTTGATTTTTCACCCCTGTATATCTATAAACATTCTTTGATTTTTCACCCCTTTATATCTATAAATATTCCTTGATTTTTTACCCCTGTATATGTATCAATATTCCTTGAGTTTTCACGACTTTATATCTATAATTATTCCTTGATTGTTAACCCTTGGATGTTTTAAAATTCCTTGACATAACACCCCTGTATATCTGTAAATTTGCACTCAAGCTATGTAAACATCTACATGGATGGCTCAGTACAAGGAGACAAAAGAAAGCAGTGCCTGGGGTTCATAGTGAAACTTAACGAACAGTGTCTAATGCAGAAGAACCTGGCATATGATACCACGATATCTAGTCTGAGAATGGAGGTGGAAGTATTCACTGAGACGTTCCACTGGTTGGAGGACAAACAGCACACACATATGATGATTGTAATGGCAGAGCATGCTGAGAAGTGAAAAGACAGTCCTGTTTCATGCAAAGTGATATGCTTCAATTCAAAAATCAAAGATGGAAAGCATCCATTGGATCTTTTTCCCAGGACATGCTGGTGTGGTGGGAAACAAACAGGCGGACAGATAGGCTGGGTCTGCACCACTGGATAGGGTTCTGGTGCATGATGTGACAAATGTGGTAGGGGTGCTTTGGCATCATGTGTATAGTGGAAGAACAGATAAATCATCATGGCCTAGAGAGAAAGATGTGGCAGGGAGTGACTAGAAAATCTGGCCAACAATTAGTACTCAGAGGTTTTGGAATTCATCTTGACACCTGGGAGACTGCTGCTAAAGACCATAATTTGTGGCGTACATCATTACATAAGGGTGCAGTCACTTATGTAGCAAACAGGACTGCAAGAGTTGTGAAGAAAAGGCTGGACAGAAAAACCACAGCAGGAGATCCTTCTCCTGAAATGTCAAGCATTCTTTGCCCACATTTTCAAAGAACATTTCGAGCCAAAATAGGCCTTATTAGCCATCTTAGAACTCACGGCTCCATACTTTCAACCCCACTGGATGAAATGAATGGTCATCATCATTCTTGATGGACAAACAGTACTTCGAGGAAATGGCAGATGGATCCATAATCATATTGCTACTGATGCTATAAAAACAGTCACTTAAAAGTCAACAGGGTTGACTTCACTGCACCAGGTTTTATCCCATTCCGCAGCACGGAAAGCGTCGCACAAAGCACAAACTCCATAGCTCTAGCGATGACCCACAGGAGTCTCCTGAAAAATTTAACTCATGAACCGAAGGACGCGGCCCGGAATCGAACCCACAACCTTCAGAGCCCAAGTTAAATGGCTTGACCACTTCACATTGAAGACTGGTACTATTAGTATTGTGACTCTTCACTAGCTGTTGAAGATGAGGACAGAGCACGTATGGGAATGTCCAGAGTGCTGTGATGTCATTTCTTGACTCCCTTACATAGATTATCCCTTACACTGATCACTTACCCCTTACATTGATCAATTACCCCTTACATCAGTCAATTATCTCTTACACTGATCAATTACTTCTTACATTGATCACTTTTTGCCTTACATTGCTCACTTACCCCTTACATCAATCACTTACCCTTACGTTAATCATTTACCTCTTAAACTGATAACTTACCCCTTACATCAATCACTTACCCTTACATTAATCACTCACCTCTTAAACTGATAACTTACCCCTTACATTAATAACTTACATCCATATGTTTATCACTTATACCCTTAATTGCTCATTAACACCTTACATTGACCACTTACACCCTTACATCAATCACTTATCCCTTCATTAATCACTTACCCCTTACATTAATCACTTACCCCTTACATTAATCACTTACCAATTAAACTGATCACTTACACCCTTACATTGATCATTAACACCTTACATTGACCGCTCACACCCTTACATTAATTACTTACACCTTACATTAATCAGTTAATCCTTACATTAATCACTTACCACTTACATCAATCACTTAATCCTTACAATAATCATTTACACTTTACACTGCTCACTTACCCCTTACATTGATCAATCGCAAACCCCTGAGATTGATATCTTACCCATTACAATAATCACATACCCTCAAACGTGATTACTTACCCCTTACATTGATCATTTACCTTTACACTGATCATCTAACCCTAATATTGATCATTTACAATGTAAGAATTATTGATGATGAATATAGTAAGCAATGACTAGTGATGTCTTTGAAAAGAAATGGTAAATGTAAAGTACATTTGTTTGTATTCATTGTTAAATGTATAAGTTCTATGGTACAGGACCTTCATATGCAGAAATGGTAATATCATACAAGCTTTTAACATGCAGGTACTTCACACATAGAAAGGGTAATATCATACAAGCTTTAACACACAGGGACTTCACACACAGAAAGGGTAATATCATACAAGCTTGTAACACGCAGGAACTTCACACACAGAAAGGGTAATATCATACAAGCTTTTAACACACAGGGACTTCACACACAGAAAGGGTAATATCATACAGCTTTAACACACAGGAACTTCACACACAGAAAGGGTAATATCATAAAGCTTTTAACACACAGGGACTTCACACACAGAAAGGGTAATATCATACAAACTTTTAACACACAGGAACTTCACACACAGAAAGGATAATATCATACAAGCTTTTAACACACAGGGACTTCACACACAGAAAGGGTAATATCATACAAGCTTCACACACAAGCTATTGTTTGAGGTTTTAAAAGCTGCTAATATTTGGCCATTCCATATTTGCAGTTTGTATACCTGCAACACGGGCAACAACTGTGTATGAGGTGCTGATGTAAGACATTCGACCTGAACAGTTGTTTAAACAGTAGACTTTAGTTAGCAGTACATTTTAACATATGCATCATCAAATCACCATTGCCCCATTATCAACATCATCATTTATGTCATTTACATCGTCATCAGTATCATCATTTTTGTCACTGTTACATCATCATAAATATTATCATTTATGTCATTGTTACATCATCATCAACTGTTCTTCTTCTTATTTCGTTTGCTTGATATGTGTCTAGTTAGTTAGTTAGTTAGTCGACAGATCATCCTCGTTGCACATCGGACCATTCAGTCCATAAGTGCTCGGATCCCCTCCTCAGCAAATCCCGCAGCGTGTAGCGGCTAACGACGCCAGTTCTGTGTTGGTTTATCAATCTTCTTTGGCTTCCTGCGTAGTGTTCTTGTTTGGCCACCCCTCTTTTAATTTGCTGCTCTCGCAGTCTGGCCATTGTTGTAGATTCACAGTCATCACTTGGTTCTCGCAAAAGTCTCACTTCTCGTAGAGCATTCAGAATGTCAGCCTGGTCCATGGCGCGTCCGCCCTCCACAGTAGCCTCACCTGCGAGCTTGTCAGCCCGCTCATTTCCTTGTACTCCCGCATGACCTGGCACGAAGATGAAACTAATCTTTGCCAGCCGAGACCGCTCCAGAGGCAGCAACCATTCTCTTCGGATCGACCCCTCCTCTATCCTCTTGATCATGTTCATTGAGTCGCTAAGGAAACAAGCCCTAGTGAATGTCTGTGTCTCGAGCCATGTTATTGCTTTACTTACTGCCATGACTTCCATGGTCAGGCTACTTGTGGTTTCAGTGAAAGCACCAGAGTCCTCCTTCACAATTCTCCCTCCGGCCCGAGCTGTAAAGGCCCATGAGCTTCTCACATGTCGGACGACCGACCCATCTGTGTAGATGACCGCGTCACTGTCTAGCGAATTCTCGAAAATCAACGCTTGTACTTCAGCCTCCACAGCAGCCGGATTTTCTTGTCTGCATTTTCTATCTAGTTGGATGCAAACTGAAAAGGATGTGCAGAAGTCTGTTGGCACTTGCACCCACTCCTCGCCAGGTTCTAAGTCCTCAAGTGAACACACCTGTTGAAGAATGTCTTCGGCTTGACCCATCCACGACCGTCCTCTTTTTAACCTGCTGCCCTTCACCTTCCTAATTTCACTATGCAGTGGATGCTGTGTGTTTGCGTTAATTCTGAGGTAGGCGCGTGCCCTGCAAACTTGCATTCTCTCTTCAATGGTTGGAAAATCAAGAAGGTAGCGCATCGCCCTGCATGCTGTATCTCTTGTACATCCAAGAATAATGCGCATAGCTTCATTCTGTATCCTTTCCATCCTTTCTATCTGCTTATGGCTGAGAGTCAGGATTGCCATTGCATACTCCAAAACAGACATGACCAGCCCCTCGTACAGAAGACATAGATGGCGCTGCTCACAGTTTGCTGCCGCCATCACCCGCATCGCTGCCAAGCCCCGCTTGGCCTTTGTTATCACCTGGTCTATGTGCACATTATAAGCAAGGCTTTGATCAAACCGTATCCCCAGGTAATTCATTGCCTGCGTTCTTTCCACCGTCTCTGAACACAGCATTACAGTTGGTGTTGGATTGTTGACAATATGATTATTCAACGAGAACCAAGTCACTGTTGCCTTTGTTGGGTTGACCATTGCCCCAGCTTCATCACACCAAGTACTTATGCGATTGAGTTCGGTTTGTAGTTCCACAGCAACCTCCTCTCTATCCTTACCCTGACAATACACTAAAACATCATCGGCATATGACAATGTCCTGCCAGATCCAGTGATCTGCTCACTGGTGATTCTCACTGTGTAGGCGTTGAACAGTACCGGAGATAATGGTGATCCCTGTGGTAGGCCAGGATATATTGTTGTTGGTTCCGAAGTCCAACTGCCACATCTAAAAACTACTTTCCGTTGGAAGAGGGCTGCAGCGATCCAACTAAGGAGGAATGGACTTACGTTTAGTTTGATATGTGTCTATAATTGCAGTGTTGTCTCTTGTATGAAATGTGTCTATAACTGCAATGTTGTCTCTTGTATGAATTTAACTATAGAAACTGTTATGTTTCACGTGGAGTGGCTTGCTTTACTCAAAAAGACCAAGGTCAAGACCATATCATGGATTGTCTGCCCATGCAGGTGTGTGAGGAAACAAACAGTCAGATAGACTGGCTGCTTCCACTCCTTCCAGTGGCGAGCTGGATTATGACAAGAACAGCATGCTGTAGGCTCCTTGGAACTGAGTGGAAAGTGCAGCAATACACATGAAGGACCCACATCCAGATGGGCTGATTCAGCGGAGATGAGCAGAGAATCTGGGTGACACTCACTACATAGAGGAAATTGCAGACAGACATTCAATCAAGCTTATGGGAACACTTCATTGGCCACTGAAGAAAGGGACAGAGCACATGTGGGAATGTATGATTGCAATAATGTTAATTCTTGATTTCATGTTCATAAACTGTCAAATTTTTTGAACACTCGTAATGGACATAGGAGACAGTTTGAAGACAATCTATGAATGATTGCTAATTAAAGATACTGCAACAATGTAAAATTATATAAACATGTTTAAGCTGAAATGTAAATGTGGTTCCATCAGGAGGGACAAATGAGAGAATGAGTTCAAAGTGTTTATAATCAGCATGTTACTGGAACAATCAGATGTTACTGGAACAAACAGCATGTTGCTGAAACAATTAGCATGTTACTGGAACAATCAGCGTGTTACTGGAACAATTAGCGGGAACATCCTGTGACATCTGAAAAGATAAATGGCTAACGACAGACAGTGAATACCTGAAAAGTATAATGCTTCATGTAGTTGTCCAGCATCTTCCTCACTTCAATTTCCCTCCACCCTTGTAGAGCTCCTCTTGCGTCATACTAAGAGGTAATTAAAATAACATGAAACAGAATGCAGTCCATAATACATGACTTGTTGCTTGCAAAGTTTCACTTCTTTGTAAAGCAAATTATACGAGATATATTAGAACACTGTAGTAACAGAGAGTGCAAAGAAAGGACTCTCCTTAAGTATCAAGACAACAGTAACAATGGTGATATCAAATAAAAAAAATTTCACACCCAAATGTGAAATAGAGATACAAGGGAAAATTCTTCACCAAGTGAATAGTTGTAAATACCTAGAAGTATTTATAACATCAGATGGAAGATGCACAATAGAGATTAAGAGCAGAATAGGGCAAGCAAAAGGCTGCATTTCAGAAAATGAAGACTATCTTATGCAATAAGTCAATATCAATGAATGTAAGAAAGAGAGTGCTGAAGTGCTATATAGAACATATTTTGCTGTATGGCAGTGAATCTTGGAATGTAAATGAACACATTAGAAAGAGATTGGAGGCAACAGAGATGTGGTTCTGGAGACAAATACTGTGAATTCCTTGGACTGCCAAAGTAACTAACAATGACTGCCTGAAAGAGGCTAATGAAACGATACATTATATACAACAATAAGATAGACGCAAACAGCTTTTTTTGGTCATGTGATGAGAAGAGAGACATTGGAGAACATCATGACAACTGGAAAGATCGAGGGGAAGAGAGGCAGACCAAGAGAAATGATGCTGGATGGATTGAGACGGTGGCATGGAGGAATATCAACAGCAGAGTTGATCCAGAAAACCAAGACCACGATCTGTGGAGAGTCATGGATGCCTACGCCAGCCGGCATGACACTTGATGATGATGGTATTAGAACAATTATGTGATCATGCTTAAGGCAAATATATATGTGTGTGCTCAAAAGATAATGTCTTGATTGTGTCCACTGCCATACAAACATGTTAATATGCTTTTAACTGCCATTAGTTGTGGAATTGCTGCAGTGCATGGACATTTTCTAAACTAAATTTAGTTGCATATCCTTCACAGGACATAGCAGTCAACCCCAGCATTTTTGGCTGTTCGTGATTCCTGGGCAAGTTTTACGTTCAGTAGTTTGCCATTGCTTTCTGAGCAACCGGCACCTATACATTTTTTGAAAAAAACCAGCACCGCTGTGTTTCAAACCCGGGATTACAAATCACGCCCATAACGCCTTCGCCACGGAGACTGGTATTTTCTAAACTGACAAGCAGAAAATGTGGTTAAGGAAAGGGTTAAGAGATATCACAACTGCAACAGGCAAAGACGATGTATAATAAAACACTAAGGTACTGTAGCTCCTACAAGAGAGAGACAACAAACACAGTCCAGGTAAACAAAAATCATAATGGGGAAATTAATAGGAACAAATAAAATAAAAAATAATAATAACAATAACGTTAAGCAAGTATCTCATAAATAAGTTAAACCACAGCACACGAAATCTGACATTTCAATCCTAATGACCTTCTTCAGGAACAGAACAAACAGGAATAAAGACAAATGTATAATTGTAAATAAACACACACACAAGTATAAAAACAGAAAAATATGAATAAGGAATGCTAACATATGAGTGCGTAATCATTGTGTACAAGAAGGATGTGCAGAATAGCATGACCTTATATCAGTGTTGAGCTGTTAGAATAGCATGACCTTATATCAGTGTTGAGCTGTTAGAATAGCATGACCTTATATCAGTGTTGAGCTGTTAGAATAACATGACCTTATATCAGTGTTGAGTTGTTAGAATAGCATGACCTTATATCAGTGTTGAGCTGTTAGAATAGCATGACCTTATATCAGTGTTGAGTTGTTAGAATAGCATGACCTTATATCAGTGTTGAGCTGTTAGAATAGCATGACCTTATATCAGTGTTGATTTGTTAGAATAGCATGACCTTATATCAGTGTTGAGCTGTTAGAATAGCATGACCTTATATCAGTGTTGAGCTGTTAGAATAGCATGACCTTATATCAGTGTTGAGCTGTTAGAATAACATGACCTTATATCAGTGTTGAGCTGTTAGAATAGCATGACCTTATATCAGTGTTGAGCTGTTAGAATAGCATGACCTTATATCAGTGTTGAGTTGTTAGAATAGCATGACCTTATATCAGTGTTGAGCTGTTAGAATAGCATGACCTTATATCTGTGTTGAGCTGTTAGAATAGCATGACCTTATATCAGTGTTGAGCTGTTAGAATAGCATGACCTTATATCAGTGTTGATTTGTTAGAATAGCATGACCTTATATCAGTGTTGAGTTGTTAGAATAGCATGACCTTATATCAGTGTTGAGCTGTTAGAATAGCATGACCTTATATCAGTGTTGAGTTGTTAGAATAGCATGACCTTATATCAGTGTTGAGTTGTTAGAATAGCATGACCTTATATCAGAAATACATACATCATTTTTTTTTGCGCTTGCTCGCTTTGAACTCAAGCGTAGTCCAATCACACTACTTCTAGTAGTGCTGGACTGAATTTTGCATGTGGATTAGCTTTCCCCATTAACAGTGTCCCTCGCCATCAAGCGAACTCACTCCGACTTCAGAGATACTTGTAATTTACGTCCCCAAGACACGATCGAGAGGTCAATATTTTAGTTCAACTGTCCGATGTAGGGGTTGAATCCCTTACCCCGACATTAGCACACCGGATGTTTAAGAACGTGTTCTTATCCATTTGGCCATGCTGGCCTCCACATATATAACCAACACCCTTTAGATCAGAACTGAAGTCATTGGAGATGGGTCTGTGGGCATATTGTGCAATGTCTCTAAAGTGATCCCTAAAATGGTCGACCAGGCATGCAGTATATTTCATAATACATCTTTTTCAAATAACAACACATATTCGGTTATGGGATGTGCAGGTAAATGAGTCTTTTAAGGAAAAGATGTTTTGTAGAAATGTTATCATCTGTATATAAATAGCGTGTCAAGCACACGTTCCAGTGACAACTGGATGCACCCACAGATGAAATAACTGTAGAAAGGTGACTGTGGACAAGTAGGTTTCTGAAATTGTTGTTGCGACAGAAGATTACTTTAGGGTCATGAGGAAACACCTCTCCAGCTAGATTTGATCTCAGAATAGACCAGTTACTGGGGAAGATCAGTGTGGCCGCTAGAGTTTGTGGGTGGAATATGAGGACAAGTTTGGGTTGAGGAGGTCGCATATTCATGTTGAAAGACATTTGTTGCAATATCTGTATAGTGAGATTAAATGCTAAAGGCAGGATGTTCTGGGTAAATGCATCCACGGCAGAAGGTCTAACATTTGACGACCCTCTCTAGGAATTCATTATCATGTTGGCAAGGACAATATAAATGAAGCAGTTGGATGAATAAAGTCTTTGCAACTTTTGGGGTGGCAGGAGCTGCACGGATGGGCTGAATTTGTTAGGCTATATCATGTACTAAATAATAAACAATCAGACATTATAAAGGCAAAAACTGTTGTATCAAAGTACTCTGAAATTGCAACCCATAATATCAGCTTACACTGTTTAGCTGTGCGAGTATAGATCTAACGTCTGGCTCACTGAAGTACTGTTTCAAAGCCCTGTCATGTAGTCCATCATGCTTATGGGTAAGCTGCTGTAAAATATATCACAAATGATCATACAGGCAAGTCTGTGAGAAAGGATGGAACATACATTCATAAATTATAAATTGGCAATAACACACTTGACACAGAGACCATGAAGGACAGGGAGAACATCATTAACAAAGGGAACCAGAAGAGGAATCACTGGGAGTGACATAGGCCTGCTGACCTTGGAAGCATGTGTTACAATGTTAAACAGTGACCATGGAATTTTTTAAGTGTACAGTATTATAGATCCCATTGTTATTGTTGTTTCCAAAGCTGCTGAATTGTCTACCATTGAAAACTCACTGCAATTCTTATGAATGTGAAGGTTCTCTGTAGTTGTGCTCTTTCACGTAAGAATGTGCATCTTTTGATAGTCTCATGACCTATCAATGTATATTAAATGAATAGCTAGTCAGTTATCTGTTGAAGTATCATCCTTACACTCCAGACATGTCCTTAGGTGCTCAGATCTTCCCCCCCCCCCCCAACATATGCATCAGCGTCCAGCGACTTATCGTGCCAGTTCTGTGTTGGTTGACAAGGCCCTCATTCTCCTGATGTGCCTCTCGTGTCTGGCCAGGCCAGTTCTTCTTCTTCTTCTTCTTCTTCTTCTTCTTCTTCTTTCGTTCCCTTGAAATATGTCTATAACTGCAATGCTGTCTCTTGTATGAATTGAACTGTATTTTTCAGTTCACACAGCGGTCCATAGAGTTTATCTTCCACTATCGTCTCTCTAGGCCAGAAGGTTTGCCTAGATATGTTATATTTTGGGCAGTCTTGGAGTATGTGCTCTGCTGTCTGCGATGCCAATCCACATGTGCACCTGGCTGTTCTTACTTCCAAGTCTCTCATACTAGACAAAACTATGGATTCACTGCTGTCAAAGTCCTCTGTTTTCCACATCTCTCTAAGGACATTAATAAAGTTAGCACAATCCATGAGCTGGCCATCTGTAGGGAATGCAGAGCTAGCAAGTTTATCAGCCCGCTCATTTCCCTCAACACCCGCATGTCCCGGAATGAAGATAAAGGTGCTTCTGCAAAAAACAGGCTCCGCAGTGATTAATCCACTGTCTGTGTACAGAACCCGCCTCAACCTTTTGGATCATGCTCATTGAATCACTTAAGACACAAATATGAAAACCCATGCCACTGTCAACACCTCCATTGTTGTGCTGCTTAAATGGTTTATTCCTTCACATGTACCTATCTTGTCTGGATACTATTTTTCCTAAAGACCAGATGACTCATGATGGCTGATTGGTTAACATTATACCAGCTGTCTTTACTTCCCTGGACATTTCCTTCTGAAAGGTTGGATTGATCTGGAGGCCTGGGTCAGTGGACACAAATCCCCATACTAAAGGGATCTGGGGGCCTGGGTCAGTGGACACAAATCCCCATACTGAAGGGATCTGGAGGCCTGGGTCAGTGGACACAAATCCCCATACTGAAGGGATCTGGAGGCCTGGGTCAGTGGACACAAATCCCCATACTGAAGGGATCTGGAGGCCTGGGTCAGTGGACACAAATCCCCATACTGAAGGGGACTTGAACACATGATTAACAGACTGGCTGGCAAGTGTAGTAGACATTGAACTACAGTGGCCCCTTCACTCTGACTGGTCCATTATATTTCTTTCAAACCGTTCCATTTTCTCCAATTCATTTTCCAACAATCTTCATATTTGTCTCAGGGCACCCATTTGGAATCAATTCCATGCCAGGCATCAGTGACATTCTTAGGGTCTTTTCAGGTGCATCACTAATCCAACTCCAGAACATACTGATTATAATACTGAATACATCTTCTTGGTCTGTTCCTGCTTAAGCAATTCTTAGTTGATCACCTCCATGTGTTACCTTCGTGTTTGTTCAAGATTCATACAGAAAAAATATTCAAACAACTAGAGAAAAGACCAGGACTCAACTCTGGCTACAGAGTGATACAGCTTTCTTGGGTGAAACAGAATAGGATCCATAAGAATTAGCAAACAAAGTACAAAAACTAAGAAAATGAAAATAGCTTAGAAATATATTCAGAAAACATAAACTATGATTATCAAGAATGATAGTATCATCTCATCCCATCCCATCTCATCTCATCTCGTTCCTCTTGCACCTTGTGGTGTCGAGGTAAATGATAGTATCAAGCCAATCAATTTTGAAAATTACAGTGAATAGATAGACACTTCAATTCAATTCAACTTTATTTTAAAAAGGTTACAAATTGGGCACGCAGGCCCGTCTTACATTTGGCCCTTCCAATCACTCATCTTTCATTCATCAATAGTGCATGATACATTCACATAGGAAAATACATTGTCATTTGAACAAGTCAACGGTTTTTCTTATCTAGGACAATTAGTAACAGACGATGGAAGGTGTGAGGCAGAAATAAGAAAGATAAGAGAATGGCCAAAGCAATGTTCAACATTATAAAACAATTTCTCACATGTAAAAAGTAACATTACAAATGAAAATGAAGAATGATTCTATGCTACAATAGTGCATGGTGCAGAAACATGGACTCTGATGTAGCTACGAAACAAATTTACTGTTTTTGGTGGAGAGGGCTTCAGTGTAAGCTGGTGTACATCGGACAAATCAAATCCATCTTCTAGCCTCTTGACTTCAAAATAGTACTTCCTGTAGTAAAAAATTAAAACACGCATATATTCAAATTTCCGGCATGGCACATGATTGATTGATTGATTGATTGATATTCAAATTCTGAGTTTGAAAACGGAACAAATAAAATATTTACATCTGTATAGTCTGCTAATTCTTCAAGTGCTCTGCTGTTTGAGTTTGGCAAGAATGTTTTAAAAGTTAGTTACATGTCCTTTAGAGGATGTTGCAATCTACTCCAGCATTTATTGGCTCTGATTGTAATTTACGAGGGGAAGTAAATAAGTAAGTCACACTTGGCTGTAGAAAAATAGCTAAATATGATAACAATTTTAAACCAGTTTATTTTTATACATATATTGTCCCTTTATTTCTCAACATAATTTCCACTAACATTGATGCACTTATCCCATTGTTTTATCAGTTCTCCCAAACCAGTTGCATATAACTGCGTGCTCTGTTTTCTAAACCACGTTTTCACTTCACATTCGACTTCGGCGTCATTCGTGAAATGTCTCCCGCTAAGGTAGGTTTTCAGTAGACCAAACAGTCAAATTGCAATTTAGGTTTTTTCCCCTGAGATAGATACCTACACTCAGATGTGAATATCTCCGCTTAGAATTGACATACATGAATCATTGAGGTACCATTCGATTTGGTTTTTCAAGGCCTATCTATCTGTGGTGGTCTCATTTATAAATATAAATACTCAAACTGAAAATCAAGATACTACTTATACACTAATTAAATTACTAACTATTACTATCCAAAAAATCCATCTTCATCTTCATTGCTGCCATTTCAAAATTGCAGTTGCCTGTCATAATTTATGTACTGTATAAAATAACCGAACAATATGCTCCACTTACAGTTGTCTAGCTACACTCTTGACCACATCTGTTGTTGACATTGTTCTACAACTTCAGCGACAACATGTCAGTGACATGGCAATAGTTAAAACATGTTGCTGGAGGCCTGGGTCCGCTCACACACACTGTAAACAAACTACTCGCGGTAACAACAATAAGATATAGTTCGGAATATATAAACGTTGTGTTTAGTTTTGTCTATCTTTAAATGAATTTTACACGTTGTTATATCTGAAAAATTATTTTCTTAAAGATTTTTTTTCTGTGAAAAATATAGTGGGTTGATTTGACATAATTTTGATGGCAATATATCGTAACCAAGACGGCGTATGGATACAATTGCAGGGGAGGTGACTAAATATTTCTCGCGTTTCCCTCCCTTCTCCTAATACGAAGGTGGAGGTTATTGATAGCACACCTTGCCCTAAGTGTCACACACTTATCTTCCCAAGTGTGTTTGTCACTTACCAGCGTTCATTGTGTTGTTTTATTATTCTTCTGTCTTTTATACTACGGTGGGGCATCAGCCGTCAACCAAATAATTCGCCCGATTTATGCTGTTTCTGGAGAAAGTAAATGGGCATATTGATATTCTTAAACATGTGAATCGGTACAGTACAGTTATCTCGGAGCAGTCATAACATCTGATGGGAGATGCCTTGAAGAAATTAGAATAAGAATTGCCATTGCGAAGGTAGCCTTTTGCAAGATGAAAAACATACTGACCAATAAAAAGATGTCAATTGAAACGAGAAAAAGAGTGTTGAAGTGCTACATAGAACCTGTACTTTTGTTTGGATGTGAAGCGTGGACACTAAGCAGACAAGCTGAAAAAAACATCTGATGGCTGTGGAAAGGTGGTTTCTGAGGAAAATGCAAAGAATACCATGGACAGACAGAAAAACCAAGGAACAAGTCCTTCAAGAAACAAATGAAGATCGTAAACTGATTCGAGACATTAGACGTACACAGTCAAACATTTTTTGGGCATGTTATGAGAAGAAATGACTTTGTGACAACTGGCAACATCGAAGGGAAGAGGCCAAGGGGAAGACCGAGAAGTAAATACCTGGATGGCTTGCCCACGTGGCATGGTCGAAACAGGAACACGGAGTTGATCCACGACTCAGGTGATCGAGTGAGATGGCAAAACATGACCACCCACGCTTATGGGCATGGCACATGATGGATGGATGGAGAAAGTCATTAGACTAAATAGTCGATTTTATGTATTGTGGGTCGGGAGTCTCCGTGGCAAAGTCGTAAAGCCGTATAACTTGGGCTCGAATGTTGTGGGTTCGATTCTGGGCCGCGTCCTTCGGTTCGCGAGTGAAATTTATCGGAGACTCCTGTGGGTCATCGCTAGAGCTACGGAGTTCATGCTTTGTGCGACGCTTTCCTCGCTGAGCTGATCCACGACACTGGTGATCGAGTGAAATGGCGAGTTATGACCGCCCACGCTTTCCGGCATGGCACATGATTGATTGATTGATTTCCTCGCTTCGGAAAGAGACTGAGCCATATGGGATAAACCCGGTGCAATGAAGTCGACCCTGTCGGCTTTCAAGCGACTTTTTATGTATTGTGGGTATACTTATCACACTCCAGTGAGTGTAGGGAGTGGCCAGCAAGCCCCCACGGAAACTGAAATCCAGCAATTAATTCACGACTATTCTCTTCCTGGCGATGTAATTATCTATACTAATTGCTCTGTGTTAAGATGCAAAAATAAAAAAAAAGTGCCTGGGGATTCATAGCAATAGAAAATGGCCATTGTTCGATCAAGGAGAGCTTGGCATATGAGACCACAACCTCAAGTCTGAGAGTGGAGGCGGTTACTGCAGCTTTCCGTTGGTTGGAGAACAAAATGTATACGCATGTTCTGGATGTAACTGATTCACGAAGCATGCTGGCAAAGGTGAAGACTGATATGCTTCGTGCATAATGGCGGCATGCATCGATTCAGAGGTCGCGAGTTGTGGGCATTCGCTGGATCTTTTCTCCAGTACACTTTGATATGGTTGGAAATGAACAATGCAGACAGATTGGCTGGTGCCCCATCATTAAGGGGTGATTTGATGCACGATAAGACAGATGTGGTGAAGGCCCTATGGGAGAATGTGATTAATGCAGAAGAACCGTTATACAATCATGGTCTAGAGAGAATGCAGCAGCAGGGGGTGATCAGAGGATCTGGTCGACAGTCGTCACTCAGAGGTAAAGCAAGACGGATATATAATCAGATTGTAATGGGCAATGGGTATTGGAATTCTTCTCTAGCCATTGTATATGAGGACTGAGCGCTTAAGGCAATGCCCCAAGTGCGGTGATGTCGGTTCTTGACTCAACTAATTATTTTCTTAACGTTATTTTACTTATTATTTTTCTTTTTATTTGTGCTATCCATTTATTTCTCTTCCCCTAACCTGAGTTTCTGAGATATGTACATGTGTTTGCACTTGTCGTTTTCACGCAGGATCGATACATACCAATTTGCTTCGTATTTTACATTGTTATATCAGACTGCAGTCGTGATTTCTTTTAGTATCGTACCTCCCGCAGCACGCAAAAACAACGGAAATGACCTACGGAAAAGCTAGATGACCCTGAATGCGTACATATATACGGCTCCTATAGCTGTGAACAGCCGGTTTCCTGGCCTAGAGGTTAGCGACTTTTCTCCGTAATCTCGTATACTCTCGTAAGTAACGTGAGGATCAGCAGCGGTTCGAATCGCGTCGGTAACTTACGGGGTATGTGAGCCGGCTTTGTTAAGAAAGCAATGGCAAACTACTGAGCGTAATCTAGCCAAGAAACCAACAATCAGCTGAAAGATGCTGATGTTGACAGCGATGTCCTGTAAAGGATATGCAAAACATTTTATAGCTGTGAATGGGATGCAAAGAAAGCAAGGTCGGTGATCGTGGCATAGCGAGCCACGGAGAGAGCGACAGCGCCCAAACGGACGGGCGAAAGAAGCTGAATTGCGCCGACTGAGTCATGGCTGCCGTGAGAAAGAAACAGATATCGATGCACAACTTTCGCCTTCTTGAGGATGGGGTAGACACACGCAGAGGCGAATTTATTAAATGACTGCATTAGGCGGTGATCTTTATTGAAGATGGTGTACATTATTAAGATATGCACAGGAGGAAAGTCACCTGAGAGATATGACCTGCAGTACCGAATGAGAGTGTAAATAACTTAAGATCAAGAGGCTGAAACATTACTTGAATAAGACATGCTTTTGATGGCCACAACCCTCCTAACGTGCTTGCTTCATGTGGGAGTTTATATTAAAACAGCTCCCCCATATTATTCATCTCTGTCTAATAATTTTCTCTGTATGTTTCTATGCATCCTTCTAATTCTGTTGTCATGTGGGTACCAGTGAAATGACGCTCTGACTACTGTTTACATGTTTTTCTTGATGTGCGCCCCATCCAGCCCCTAGGTCTTTTCTTTGCCTCTCTGTTCGCTTTAATATGTTTATTGATAAGCTCCGCATTAGTTATTCTGTCACCCTTCCAGCTCACATGCATAAGCTCTGTAACAGAGATTTTGTCCAACAGAATAGGACAAACAATGTTGCATTTTATAAAATTAAGAACATGTTAACCAACAAATCCATGTCATTGGAGGTTAGAGGTTCTTGCATAGAACCAGTTTCTAAGATATGGCAGTGTATCCTGGACAATTAGTAAACAAGCAACAATAAAACCCTCGAAGCCTCAGAGATATGGTTTTATAGACAATTCCTGAAAATGCACTGGACAGACAAAATAGTTAGTTAGTCGACAGATCATTCTCATTGCACATCGAACCATTCTAACGACACCAGTTCTGTGTTGGTTTATCAATCTTCTTTGGCTTCCTGCATAGTTTTGTCTGTTTGGCCACACCTCTTTTAATTTGCTGTTCTCGCAGTCTGCCCATGGTTGTAGATTCACAGTCATCGCCTGGTTCTCGCAAAGGTCTGACTTCTCGTAGAGCATTCAGAATGTCAGCCTGGTCCATGGCGCGTCCGACCTCCGCAGTAGCCTTACCTGCGAGCCTGTCAACCCGCTCATTTCTTTGTATTCCCGCATGCCTTGGCATGAAGATGAAACTAATCTGTGCCAGCCGAGACCGCTTCAAAGACAGCAACCACTCTCTTCAAATCCACGCCGTCTCTATCCTCTTGATCATGCTCATTGAGTCGCTAAGGAAACATGCCCTGGTGAATGTCTGTATCTCGAACCATGTTATTGCTTTACTTACTGCCATGACTTCCATGGTCAGGCTACTTGTGGTAGGACACAGGACAGCCAAAATGAGTAGTTTAAACGTTTTGAGACTAAGAAACAAAGATAATGCATCACAAACATAAGAAAGAGCCAGTCTTCATTTTCCCTTTGGAATGCAAGTCAGGAGGTGTAACCATTACACCACAGTCTCCCGTAATGATTGCGAGAACTTTCCTAGTGTTATTTTTTAAGTCAGTCCACTTGGTTTGATTATATTTTCCTGATATTTTCTTGTAGTGTTGTAAAGATATATGAGGTGTTCTTTCGTCGCTGCTACATCTGTCTCTCCTGCTAGGTTATTGTCTTTTATCAGTCCTCATTTGCTTGGTCACTTCTTTGTTAGCTTCTATGTATCTTGCCTAGGCTTTGACTTTCGCAGCTTTGGTTTTGCTCATATTTATGATTTTAATTTTTGTTTTCCCTGTCTTCAGTTTCTTGAGGCAACTCTGTTATTAATCAAGCTTTGTTTTCGTTCCCTTTTTCCAAGAACTTCCATATATGCGTTACTCCAAAGGCTTTAATCCTACTGCCAGGGTCTTCTTTGCTCACCTAGTCTATATTCTACCATGAACTGACAGTAACGTTATTTTAACAACTGATGCAAGACCTGGTATTTACTAGAAACTGTAACTATATATATATATATTTATTTATTTCAGTCAGGTCTTAGTCAGATATGACTGAGCTACCGTATAGCAGTAGACGGTACTACCTGGTCTCTGTTAGCGCCGAACGTTGGGCGACGCTTACCAAACCCGACACCCCACATTGTGCCAACGGCTTCGGGCGGAAGAGCGCAATTGGGAGGGTACAAGCCTTACCCTGGTGCGAGGAAATGCAAGCTAAAGACAAAATTGTCATGGCAGGGCAGACCAGGCCCTAAGCCTTGATTGGCGACTGGTCTAGGATCGAAGCTCCGACAGGCGGACAGTTAGAGCATTGCTTTGCTGATCCGGCAGCTTCTGCAGCTTGTCTTGTTCCAGATGTAGGGGTGTCACCTTTCCTCTGGAGTGAACTAGGCGGGCCGAGAGAGGGATCATGCTGCATGGGCAACACATGATCTCTATATTTTAGCCCAGGCTTTGTGCTATGGAGAGACTATCTGCATTCTCCAATGCTTGTTCTGAATTTGGTTTAACAATTAGCAAAAAGAAGACACAGATTATGTCACAAGGTGCACATGAGGTACCATCAATCTTTATTGACGACGCCGAACTAGAGATAGTAGACCATTTTACATATCTAGGATCAGTGGTAAATAGCAAATTATCCCTAGATCAGGAAATCAACATCCGGATTGGTAAGGCAGCAACAACAATGAACAGGTTAAGAAAAAGAGTCTGGGAGAACAGGAAGCTTATTGCCAAAACAAAAGTCCTTGTCTATCAAGCCTGTGTCCTTAGTACTCTTCTCTATGGCAGTGAAACCTGGACAGCTTACTCACACCAAGAGAACAATTTAAACAGCTTTCATATGCGGTGTCTGCGAAGAATTCTTGGTATTAAGTGGCAAGACAAAATCACAAATACTGAAGTATTGGAAAGATCAGGTTGTGTGACAGTTTATTCCATGCTCAGTCTTCGTAGACTTAGATGGATAGGACATCTTAGGAGGATGGATGATGGTAGAATACCAAAGGATATCTTTTTTGGTGAATTACAGATGGGTAAGAGATCTCAGGGTCGGCCTCTACTACGATACAAAGATGTGTGTAAGCGGGACATGATTGATACAGGCATTGATAATGCACATTGGGAGCAAGTCGCCGCTGAACGTGTTGCATGGAGGGCAAATATCAGAAATGGAATAAAGTCAAAGGAGAAAATTATTGCAGAAAAGTCACACACCAAGCGTTTGAGACGTAAGATGGTGCATGATGGTGGAAATGACCACGTGTTCACATGCACCCACTGTGAACGGACATTTACAGCGCAAATTGGCCTTATCAGTCACACTCGCTACCGCCATAGTTAAAAGTTATTATGCCTTTTTAAAGCACAAACTATCGTCTGTCAAGACGGCAAGGTGCCAATGGAATGGATATATATATATATATATATATATATATATATATATATATATATATATATATATATATATATATATATATATATATATATATATATATATAACACTGTACAAGAACAAGGGCGATCGGAGCGACTGCAACAACTATAGGGGTATCTCACTTCTGTGTATTGTTGGAAAAGTATTTGCCAGAATTGTTCTGCGCAGACTTCAAGTCCTAGGAGATCAAGTCTACCCCGAATCACAGTGTGGCTTTCGACAGAACCGGTCTACCACTGATATGATATTCTCATTGCGACAAATGCAAGAAAAATGCCGTGAACAGAATCAACCACTGTTTATTGCCTTCATCGACCTCACAAAGGCATTTGATTTGGTCAGTCGTGAGGGTCTGTTCAAGGCACTAAAGAAGATTGGCTGCCCACCAACTCTTCTGTCCATTGTGGAATCGTTCCACACAGGCATGAAGGGTATAATCAAGTTTGATGGTGCAACTTCTGAAGAATTTGAAATCAAGAGTGGAGTTAAGCAAGGTTGTGTACTAGCTCCCACCCTCTTTGGAATATACTTTTCACTTCTACTGAAATATGCATTTCATGATCAGGATGGTGGTATATACATTCACTCACGCTCAGATGGCGGCCTCTACAATGCTCAGAGATTGAAGGCTAAGACCAAAATTAGGAGGGTACTGATCAGAGAGTTGCTTTTTGCAGATGATGCTGCAGTTACGACCCACTCTGAGGAAGAATT
This sequence comes from Cepaea nemoralis, assembly GCA_014155875.1. Lineage (NCBI taxonomy): Eukaryota > Metazoa > Mollusca > Gastropoda > Stylommatophora > Helicidae > Cepaea > Cepaea nemoralis. Next base: position 110,383 of record JACEFZ010005618.1, read on the forward strand.
GCAATGTCTACTATCTGCATTCTCCAATGCTTGTTCTGAATTTGGTTTAACAATTAGCAAAAGAAGACACAGATTATGTCACAAGGTGCACATGGGGTACCATCAATCTTTATTGACGACGCTGAACTAGAGATAGTAGACCATTTTACATATCTAGGATCAGTGGTAAATAGCAAATTATCCCTAGATCAGGAAATCAACATCCGGATTGGTAAGGCAGCAACAACAATGAACAGGTTAAGAAAAAGAGTCTGGGAGAACAGGAAGCTTACTGCCAAAACAAAAGTCCTTGTCTATCAAGCCTGTGTCCTTAGTACTCTTCTCTATGGCAGTGAAACCTGGACAACTTACTCACACCAAGAGAACAACTTAAACAGCTTTCATATGCGGTGTCTGCGAAGAATTCTTGGTATTAAGTGGCAAGACAAAATCACAAATACTGAAGTATTGGAAAGATCAGGTTGTGTGACAGTTTATTCCATGCTCAGTCTTCGTAGACTTAGATGGATAGGACATCTTAGGAGGATGGATGATGGTAGAATACCAAAGGATATCTTTTTTGGTGAATTACAGATGGGTAAGAGATCTCAGGGTCGGCCTCTACTACGATACAAAGATGTGTGTAAGCGGGACATGATTGATACAGGCATTGATAATGCACATTGGGAGCAAGTCGCCGCTGAACGTGTTGCATGGAGGGCAAATATCAGAAATGGAATAAAGTCAAAGGAGAAAATTATTGCAGAAAAGTCACACATCAAGCGTTTGAGACGTAAGATGGTGCATGATGGTGGAAATGACCACGTGTTCACATGCACCCACTGTGAACGGACATTTACAGCGCAAATTGGCCTTATCAGTCACACTCGCTACCGCCATAGTTAAAAGTTATTATGCCTTTTTAAAGCACAAACTATCGTCTGTCAAGACGGCAAGGTGCCAATGATATATATATATATATATATATATAAGATATCCTACACTGTATTTATTTCCATATTTATCTTGAGTGTCAACTTAATCTGCAGCTTGCCTTATTCCAGATGTATTAGTGTTACCTTTCATCTGGAATAAGTTAAGTGCAATGGAGAAGTTAACTCCATCCCTGGTCTCAGAATCAACGTATTTGACATAGGCGACTGTAGTTGTAATTCTAAACAGACATTTGAATTAGTTACCCTCAGAGTGGGAAACAGATGAATGTTTGAGTGTGTGCATAAATCAACGTTATTAATTTGGACAGTGAAAGAAAGAGGCAGACAACTAGAGAACTTGTCCTGTTAAGGTTTTGTAACAACTATCTCACACAAATATGGGTTTCATATATTACTCTGTGGCCAACATCATCTAGAATCGTCTCACCTCACATACCAAGATTACTTGTTATATAGAGTCGACCTTCTCACCTCACATACCAAGATTACTTGTTATATAGAGTCGACCTTCTCACCTCAGATACCAAGATTACTTGTTATATAGAGTCGACCTTCTCACCTCACATACCTAGATTACTTGTTATATAGAGTCGACCTTCTCACCTCACATACCAAGATTACTTTTATATAGAGTCGACCTTCTCACCTCACATACCAAGATTACTTGTTTTATAGAGTTGACCTGCCTGCTATGTCAACTTTCCATAGTACAGTAGAGGGTGTTTCTTTATCTTTTTTCGTTCGCTAGAGGGTATCGTAGCAAGTGGCTATCAGAGGCTAGCATGGTGTCTTACTGTCTAGGTAGGAATATATGCAGAGAACCCCTGGGGTGGATGGAATCTCTGCAGCATTGCTGGAAGGTACAGCCAACCACAGGCAAACATATGTGGTTAAGGTGAAGGGCATCTCGTTATAGCCGACCACAGGTTAACATATGCGGTTAAGGTGAAGGGCATCTCCTGTGGTAGTGAGCTGTGTCAAGAGCCGACATCACCGCACTCAGGACATTCCCATACAACTGTTCTGTTCTCATCTGCAACAGCCAGCGAAGAGTCCCACTACTAATAGTACCAATAGCAGTGATTATGTAACTGTCTGGCCTTTCCTGAGAGTTCTGAGTATCTGCCAGATCCTGTGGTCACTTCCTGCAGCACCATTCTCTCCAAGCTTTGATGATCTGTCCATTCTTCAGCACTTTACACACAATTACAAAGGGCCATAAGCACATCTGCCTTATCATGCACCAGTACCCACCAAAGGCAATTTTTCCAGAAAACCC
>JACEFZ010005619.1:0-52078 GCA_014155875.1 Cepaea nemoralis
CCCCCCCCCCCCCCCAATAAACCCCCAAACCCGCACCTGCGCCCCAAAAAACCCAAATGACATCCCCCCCAAGCCCCTGCCCCCCCCCAAATGACATCCGCCCCTGCGTCCCCGCCCCCCCCCCAATGACTTTTGGAGCCCCGCACCTCCCCCGCCCCCCCGGACCCCCCCAATCCCCGTCCCCCCCAATACCCACCTGCGCCCCCCCAATGACATCCGCACCTGCGCCCCCCCCCCCAAAGGAATCTGCCCCTTCCCCCCCCCAATAAACCCGAACCTGCGCCCCCCCCCCAAATGGACATCCGAAACCTGCCCCCCCCCCCCAAAATGCATCCGCACCTGCGCCCCCCCCCAATGAATCCGCACCTGCCCCCCCCAATGACATCCCCCCCTTTCGCGCCCCCCAAATGACTTTCCGCACCTCGCCCCCCCCCTGACATCCGCCCCTCCCCCCCCCCAAAGGGCTCTGCACCTGCGCGCCCCCAATGACATCCGCACCTGCGCCCCCCTCAATGACATCCGCCCCTTTTCCCCCCCCCAATGACATACGAACGTGCGCCCCCCCCCCCCCCCCCCCCCCCTCAACATCCGCACCTGGGGCCCCCCCCAAATAAAATCCCCCACCTCCGCCCCCCCCACCGACATCCGAAACCTGCCCGCGCGCCCCCCACCGACATCCGCACCTGCCCCGCGCCCCCCACCGACTCCGCCCATCCCCAACGCCCCCCGGGGCCCCCCACCGAAAATCTGCCCCTTTCCCCGGCGCGCCCCCCCCCACATGCCGCACCTGCCCGCGCCCCCCACCGACATCCGCACCTGCCCGGCCCCCCCCCCCCCCGACAATCCGCCCCCTTTCCCACCCCGCCCCCCACCATTCCGCACCTGCCCGCGCCCCCCCCCCCCCCCCCCCCCCACCGCCCATCCGCACCTCCCGCGCGCCCCCCACCGACATCCGCACCTGCCCCCCCCCCCCCCCCCCCCGACATCCGCACCTGCCCGCGCGCCCCCCCCCACCGACATCCGAACCTGCCCGCGCGCCCCCCCACCGACATCCGCACCTGCCCGCGCGCCCCCCCACCGACATCCGCACCTGCCCGCGCCCCCCCCCCCCACCGACATCCGCACCTGCCCGCGCGCCACCCCCCCCCCCCCCACCGACATCCGCACCTGCCCGCGCGCCCCCCACCGACAGCCGCACCTGCCGCGCGCCCCCCACCGACATCCGCACCTGCCCGCGCGCCCCCCACCGACATCCGCACCTGCCCGCGCGCCCCCCAACCGACATCCGCACCTGCCCGCGCCCCCCCCACCGACATCCGCACCTGCCCAGCGCGCCCCCCCCCCCCCACCGACATCCGCATCTGCCCGCGCCCACCCCCCCCCCACCGACATCCGCACCTGCCTGCGCGCCCCCACCGACAGTCCGCACCTGCCCCCCCACCGACATCCGCACCTGCCCGCGCGCCCACCGACCGACAGTCCGCACCTGCTCGCGCCCCCCCCCACCGACATCCGCACCTGCCCGCGCATCCCCCCTTCACCGACAACCGCACCTGCCCGCGGCGCCCTCACCCACCGACATCCGCACCTGCCCGCGCGCCCCCTCACCGACATCCGCACCTGCCCGCGCCCCTCCCCCCACCGACATCCGCACCTGCCCGCGCGCCCCCCCCCCCACCGACATCCGCACCTGACCGCGCCCCCCCCACCGACATCCGCACCTGCCCGCGCGCTCCTCCCCCCCACCGACATCCGCACCTGCCCGCGCCGCCCCCCACCGACAACCGCACCTGCCCGCGCGCGCCCCCCCCCCACCGACATCCGCACCTGCCCACGCGCACCCCCCCCCACCGACATCCGCACCTGCCCGCGCCCCCCCCCACACCGACATCCGCACCTGCCCGCGCCCCCCCCCCCCCCCCCCCCACCGACATCCGCACCTGCCCGCGCGCCCCCTCCCCCCACCGACATCCGCACCTGCCCGCGCAGCCCCCCCCCCCCCCACCGAACATCCGCACCTGCCCGGCGCGCCCCCTCCCCCACCGACATCCGCACCTGCCCGCGCCCCCCCCCCCCACCGACATCCACACCTGCCCGCGCCCACCCCCCCCCACCGACATCCGCACCTGCCCGCGCCCCCCCCCCCCACCGACATCCGCACCTGCCCGCGCGCCCCCCCCCCCCCCCAACCGACATCCGCACCTGCCCGCGCGCCCCCCCCCCCCCACCGACATCCGCACCTGCCCGCGCCCCCCCCCCAACCAACATCCGCACCTGCCCGCCCCCCCCCCCCCCCCACCGACATCCGCACCTGCCCGCGCCCGCCCCCCCCCCCCCCACCGACATCCGCACCTGCCCGCGCCCCCACCGACATCCGCACCTGCGCGCGCCCCCCCCCCCCCCCCACCGACATCCGCACCTGCCACGCGCCCCCCCCCCCCCCCACCGACATCCGCACCTGCCCGCGCCCGCCCCCCCACCGACATCCGCACCTGCCCGCGCCCCCCACCGACATGCGCACCTGCCCGCGCCCCACCCCCCCCCCCCACCGACATCCGCACCTGCCCGCGCCCCCCCCCCCCCCAACCGACATCCGCACCTGCCCGCGCCCCCCCCCCCCCACACCGACATCCGCACCTGCCCGCCCCCCCCCCACACCGACATCCGCACCTGCCCGCGCGCCCCCCCCCACCGACATCCGCACCTGCCCGCGCCCCCCCCCCCCCCCACCGACATCCGCACCTGCCCGCGCCCCCCCCCCCCCCCACCGACATCCGCACCTGCCCGCGCCCCCCCCCCCCACCCCACCGACATCCGCACCTGCCCCCCCCCCCCACCGACATCCGCACCTGCCCGCGCCCCCCCCCACACCGACATCCGCACCTGCCCGCGCGCACCCCCCCCCACCGACATCCGCACCTGCCCCCCCCCCCCCCCCCACCGACATCCGCAACTGCCCGCGCGCGCCCCCCCCCCCCCCCCCCCCCACCGACATCCGCACCTGCCCGCCGCCCCCCCCCCCACCGACATCCGCACCTGCCCGCGCCCCCCCCCCCCCCCCCACGACATCCGCACCTGCCCCCCCCCACCGACATCCGCACCTGCCCCCCCCCCCCCCCCCCCCCCCTTCCCCCCCCCCCCCCCCCCCCCCCCCCCCCCCCCACCGACATCCGCACCTGCCCGCGCCTGTTTTCTTAATGTTTCCAGAGCCCAGTTCACTATTGATTGAGCAATCCTGATGTTCTACAAAATTTGCTCAATGAATAATTATAAACACATTTCTTCATATTTACGATAAAACTAATCGACTGCACAACATATATGCACTTTTAGAAGACTTCCACAAGAGAATCAAATCAACAGTCTTTAGAGTTTCTATATCTATTTTATTCTATTTTATTTCTATCAACTATTTTAATAGTTCTGAATTCCTCAATTTCCCCTTCATATCTGATGGTAGAGTCTTGCTCACAATACCATATTAAGAATTACATAATTAGATATTGAAAATGTGCTTGTGGCTTAGGGGTTATGAACGCACTGCACAATCCCGACATGCTGTTCGAATTCAGCCGCAGGTGATTTGGAAGTATTGTATAGGAAAGTAATGAGGGGAAAACAACACTGAACGTAAAATTGCTTAGAAAATTACACGGGGCCAATAAATGCTGGGATTGACAATGACGTTCTATAACGGACCAACAAAACACTTATTCAGAATTTCCTGCCGATATTGCACCAGCAAATAAGTTGAAGTTAATATTTGTTCAGAACATGCATCTTTCCTGTGGCAGCATACAAATGCAATTCGTGGACTATCTTTATTACAGCATCTTTCCTGCGTCAGCAAATGAATAGAGGTCGTGGACCATATTTCCTGTGGCAACTTACCAATGTGAGTCGTGGGCCATCTTTCCTGTGGCAATATACGAATGCGAGTCGTGGACTATTTTTCCTGTGGCAACATACGAATGTGTTTCATGGACCATCTTTCCCGTGGAAACACACGAATGTGAGTTGTGGTCCATCTTTCCTATGGCATCATATGAATGTGAGTCGTGAACCATTTTTCCTGTGGGAACAGGACCAATTCACATTGCTACCCCGCTTCTACCAAATTACGCATCTGTGTACGGACCTACTAAATTACGCACCTGCATGCACACCTACCAAATTACGCACTAGCGCGATCACCTACCAAACTATATTTTCTTGTGGCTTAGCGGTAATGAACGCAATTCACAATCGCGAATGCTGTTCGAATTCAGCAGCAGGTGATTCGGAAGAAAATGTATAAGAAAATAATGTGGAAAAAAACCAAAAACGTAAAATTGCTTAGAAAATTACACAAGAACAATACATGGTGGGATTGACAACGACGTTCTATAACGTACATTCTTCTGCTTCTTCTTCGTCTTCTTGTTCGTCTTCTTCTTCGTCTTCTTCTTCGTCTTTGTCTTCGTTTTCGTCTTCTTCTTCTTCTTCTTCTTCTTCTTCTTCTTCTTCTTCTTCTTCTTCTTCTTCTTCTTCTTCTTCTTCTTCTTCTTCTTCTTCTTCTTCTTCTTCTTATTCTTCTTCTTCTTCTTCTTCTTCTTCTTCTTCTTCTTCTTCTTCTTCTTCTTCTTCTTCTTCTTCTTCTTCTTCTTCTTCTTCTTCTTCTTTCTTCTTCTTCTTCTTCTTCTTCTTCTTCTTCTTCTTCTTCTTCTTCTTCTTCTTCTTCTTCTTCTTCTTCTTCTTCTTCTTCTTCTTCTTCTTCTTCTTCTTCTTCTTCTTCTTTCGTTCGCTTGAAATATGTCTATAACTGCAATGTTGTCTCTTGTATGAATCTAACAGTCTTTTGTTAGTTCAATCAGCGGTCCATAGAGTTTATCTTCCACTGTTGTCTTTCTAGGCCAGAAGGTTCGCCTGGATATGTTGTAGTTTGGGCAATCCTAGAGTATGTGGTCTGCTGTCTGCGACGCCAAACCTCATGTGCACATGGCTGAGTCGCCAATCTTGAATATTGTATATATATGGTTGCGTAATCTATTGTGTCCTGTTCTGAGGCGCAGAATAATGACCTGTTCTGGTCTGTCCATAACGTGGTAGTCGTCTTGAGTAGGGTTTGGTGGCCTTCTGACAAATTTGATCATTCTTTTCTTTTGGTGGAATGTAATGGGCACATCAGGATGTTCTTCTTTTGCTCCTTCCTTAGCCAGTCGATCAGCTCTGTCGTTTCCGGGTAATCCACAGTGGGATGGTATCCACTGTATCGTGACCTTATGTTGACTGCTAAGTTCAGAATGTAGTGTCCTTAGAACTGGTATTTATAGTGAAATTGGGAGCATTTATCCCTCTTTCCTCTCTTCCTTTCATCTCCCTCCCCCACCCCCATCATTTTCTACATGTCTATCTATTTATGTGCATGACTGCACCGCTTGAAGTGAAGTTTCGATAAAAAATTATTATTGATATGATTCGTTCTCATCGTATTATTACATGAATTGTAAGAAAAGGAACTAATGCAAACGAGTACGATGTTGTGAAGATCTGGAACAGCGATGTTTGGTTAAAAGCATGGAAGAACTCACAATCTACATCCCTCTATCACAAGCTATGTACCAAGTACTTTACTATCTTACTAATAAGCTATGCTAGCAAAAAACTGAAAGTACAGAAAGATTTAAGACTGGACAGAAGAACCATGGACCGTATCATTAACACGAGACCCTGTCACAGGTTCAAGAAGTACAGACAGATTTAAGACTGGACAGAAGAACCATGAACCGTATCATTAACACGAGAACCTGTCACGGGTTCATGAAGAAATAACCTGGAGATAGATTAACAGCTAACCAACATTTTGAACAAAAGTTGAAGTACTTGGATATCATCTTTGACAGGTGTATGTCTTTTAAGGATCATGTGGATGCTTTAATAGTGAAGTCTGATAGAGGGCTTAATACATTGAGCCTGATGGCAGCAACCAGGGTGTGAGCAGAGGATGCTTTACAGGCTATTTCAGCAGTTAATAATTTCTGCCACTGAGTATGATTTGGGGCTGCTGATAGTATCAAAGAACCAGCTTGAAAGATTGGAGCGCATACAGAATGCTGCCATACGGGTGATCCTTGGATGCACAAAGGACACACCAATTATATGCATGAGGCACATCCTGGCGCTACCAACAATGGCGGATAACCATAGGGTCCGTTCAAGCCAAATTGGTATCTGAGAGTTGCTGCAGATAGGGATCACTCCCTGCATGAAGCCATGGATGTAGTCAAGGGTCATAGACTAAGACGAGGCAGGTCCTGGGTGTCACAAGCAGAAACATCTATACGGCAGGTGTGTGATCTAGAGATCATCAGTCGTGAAAAAGAGTGGATTGAAGTACTGGAAGACATGACAGACTGGCACAATGTAATAGTGACACTGGGTCGTGAGTGCAGAGAATGGGCAGCGGGCCGCACAGAGTCTGAGGTGCAACAACTGATGCAGAGTCACACATATCAAGGTGACTTAGTGAACTAACTATACTGATGGGTTATTGGTGAAAATAGACAGACCGGTTGGGGTTTCATTGCGATGGCTAATGGACGAATCTTTAAAATAAAGGAGTCTGGCACATGAGGCTACGACCTCCAGCATGAGAATGGAGGTGGAAGTAGTTACATAGACTTTCCGTTGGTTAGAGGAGACAACTGAAACACACATTGTCTTCATCATGGACTTAATGAGTATGCATAGTAAGGTGGAGAAAAGAATGTTTCGTGTGGAATGCCTCACTTAGCATCAGAAGTCACAGATTGTGAGAATTGTATGTATTCTTTGCCTTGGCCATGCGAGAGTGAGGGGGAATGAGCAGGCTGATAGGCTGGCAGGGAATGCACCTCTTGGTGGTAGATTACCTATGGGCAATGGAGAGGTGGTCGTGAGGCTGTGGACCCAGATGGAGAAGATGGGGGAACAGATTGAGAATCCGTATGTGGAAAGGATGAAATTGCGGAGAATTGGCAAGGGGTTGTGGTAGAATCTCAAAACTGAGAGGGAATACCCGGAGAACTTTCAATCAGATAGCAGTGGGAACGATTAGAAGTGTGACTCTTTGCTGGACGGAGCGTGTACGGGAATGTCCTGAGTGCAGTAATGTCAGTTCTTAGCTCAAATCACCTGAACTATACCACAAACTATTTTTTGAATGATCTACACTGGACACCCACAGAAACTAGTATCATAAAATATGACTCTGAAGTAATAATTGACTAGGCTACAATATAAGAAATATTTCGCCAGTTGCCTTTACTTTCCAGAAAATTTGCGGGTACTCGGTTTTTGGATTGTTGACATGAATGCCTCAAAGAGGATTCGAACACATGCCCATTAGACCGTTGGGCAAGCATCTTGGACCTGTTGCTCACAATCAATACTGATAAATGTATTTCTCACGCGGACACCCACTTTCACAAAATGTATGAGGAGCGAAGCAATAGTGAATTTCTCCATAATGCGACAACTTCAGTTCAACAAATAAATGCATTAGGAACATTACATCCAGATTAATATAAAGAAGTGTATAAACACGGCGATAATATGTTATGTTTTATAACAGAGCTTCATGATTAGATTTTTGTAATTTATAACTCGAATTCAATCAAATCTGGCTTGTTTACTTTTCCTCGCGCTAGCGGGATTTTGGTTTGTGCACAGTAGTTCATTGTGCTATTCTAAACTGATGTGTCTGCTCTCTCTCTCTCTCTCTCTCTCTCTCTCTCTCTCTCTCTCTCTCTCTCTCTCTCTCTCTCTCCCTCTCCTCTCTCTCTCTCTCTCTCTCTCTCTCTCTATCTCTCTCTCTCTCTCTCTCTCTTTCTCTCCTCAAGAGTGTGTAAAATTGTGTCCAGCCGTTTTTTAAGCCCACATCTTAAATTACACTATTTATCTTTCTGATTTCTATCAAGCTATCAATCTATTTTGTCTGTGTATTTGACTGACTGACAACATGTTTGATGAGTGACTGCCTTTCCGCCTGTCTACCAGTCTGTTTGTTCTCCCACCTACCTGTCATTTCCTGCATCCACATACCTGTCTGTTCCACTATCCACCTACCTGTCTGTTCCTTTATCCACATACCTGTCTCTTCTTTCATCCACATACCTGTCTGTTCCTTCATCCACATACCTGTCTGTTCTTTCATTCACATACCTGTCTGTTCCACCATCCAACTACCTGTCTGACCTGTCTGTTCCTTCATCTACCTACCTGTCTATTCCCCATCCACATACCTGTCTGTTACTTCATCCACCCACCTGTCTGTTTCTTCATCAACATACCTGTCTGTTCCACCATCCACCCACCTGTCTGTTCTTTCATCCACCTACCTGTCTGTTCCTTCATCAACATACCTGTCTGTTCCACATCCTCCTACCTGTCCGTTCCTGCATCCACATACCTGACTGTTCCACCATCACCTACCTGTCTGACCTGTCTGTTCCTTCATCCACCTACCTGTCTTTTCCACCATCCACCTTCCTGTCTGTTCCTTCATGCACCTACATGTCTATTCCACCATCCACATACATGTCTGTTCCTTCATCCACCCACCTGTCTGTTCCTTCAGTAAAATTATATCTGAAAATACCCCAGAGTATCTTCTACCGTTAATTCAATCTAATGCAATGAACAGTAAGCGCTTAAATTTATTACAGCTTCCTAAGCCTAGATTGGACTTATACAAACCTTGTTTCGCATATTCTGGTGCTCACTTGTGGAATAGCCTTCCATCAGAACTGAAAACACCAATGAGTCCCTACACATTCAACCGAAAACTCTTTCAATACTTACTACATACCGACTATATGCCTCCATAAGTCATTTACTAGTATCATTTTTCCACTATCATTCTTCACTGTATGTGTGTGAGCGAGACAGTGGGTGAGAGAGTGAGTGAGAATAAAGCACTGTAAATCAAGTGAGAGAGTTAGTGAGTGTAAGTGAGAGAGAGAGAGAGAGAGAGAGAGAGAGAGAGAGAGTGAATGAGTGTGAGAGTGTTTATGTAAAGAGAGAGAGAGAGAGAGAGAGAGAGAGAGAGAGAGAGTTGAGCCCACGCATGTCATGTAACATGCTATTCCATACTTTTTATGTATTCTCATCTTTCATATTGCGAGGTATCGTTTAATGCCACCTGATTGTCCTGTAACATGCCATTCCATATATTTTTTTTAAAAAAATTCTCATCTTATCATTTTGTATGCCACTTGATTTTATCATGTATAATATAACATTACTGTGATGTGAGTGAGAGAGTTAGTGAGAGAGAGAGAGAGAGAGAGAGAGAGAGAGAGAGAGAGAGAGAGAGAGAGAGAGAGAGAGAGAGAGAGAGAGAGAGCGATGAGCCCACGCATGTCATGTAACATGCTATTCCATATTTTTTATGTATTCTCATCTTTCATATTACGAGGTATCGTTTAATGTCACCTGATTGTCCTGTAACATGCCATTTAATATTTTTTTTTTTTTAAAATTCTCATCTTATCATTTTGTATGCCACTTGATTTTATCATGTATAATATAACATTACTGTGATGTGAGTGAGAGAGTTAGTGAGAGAGAGAGAGATCGAGAGAGAGAGAGAGCGCAAGAGAGAGAGAGAGAGAGAGAGAGAGAGAGAGAGAGAGAGAGAAAGAGAGAGAGGGAGAGAGAGAGAGAGAAAAAAAAAGAGAGAGTTGAATTGCATCACTAATATTTACGCTACATAATGTATATGTACAATTTTTTCTCCACTTCTTGCAATTGCGAGAATTCTCACGACAATCATCAGTGTCTCAATTGTGTGTAAAGTGTGGGAGTTTGTTCACTTGGCATATCTGTCCGTCTGTACATGTATGTTGACCTGATTTTCAGTGATCATGTGAGGCATCATGTATTTGTCTAGATGTGAGGATGTATGTATGGGTGTGTATGTGAGGGATATGTGTGTGTGTGTGGGGGGGGGGGGAATGTGTGTGTGCCTGTGTAATAAAGAGAGAGAGAGAGAGAGAGAGAGAGAGAGAGAGAGAGAGAGAGAGAGAGAGAGAAAGAGAGAGAGAGAAAGAGAGAGAGAGAGAATTGAGTGCTCGCATGTCCTGTAACATGCCATTCCATATTTTTTGTGTATTTTCATCTTTCACATTATCATTTTGTATGTATGACACTTGATTTTATCATGTATAATATAACATTACTGTAATGTGAGTGAGAGCGAGAGAGAGAGAGAGAGAGAGAGAGAGAGAGAGAGAGAGAGAGAGAGAGAGAGAGAGAGAGAGAGGAGAGAGAGAGGAGAGAGAGGAGAGAGGAGAGAGTTGAATTGCATCACTAATTTTTAAGTTACAAAATGTATATGTACAATTTTCTCCATTTTCTTTACAATTTTGCGACAATGCTCACGACAATCGCCACTGTATGTGTGTGTAAAGTGTGGGAGTTTGATCATAATAGTAGGTTGGGGGATCGGGGGGATGTGTGTGTGGGTGGATTCCTGATGTGTGTGGGTGGGCTCAGGATGTGTGGGTGGGCGGGGTGGGATTGTGTGGGTGGGTGGGGGATTTGTGTGTGGGTGCGTGCGAGATGTATGGGTTGGCGGGGAGATGTGTTTGTGGGCGGGGATGTGTGTTTGTCTAGGTGGTTGTGGGTGAGTTGGTGGAGGAGGATATGTTGGTGGATGATTGATGGTGGGTTATGGAATAGGTGGGGGTATATGTGTGGGTGGGGAGATGTGGATGTGGGGATATGTGGTGGGTTGGAAATGTGTGTAGGCGAGGGTGGTTGTGGGTTTGGGGATGTGTGTGTGGGTGAGGGATGTGTATGGGTGTGGGATGTTTGGGTGGATGGGTGGGGAGTGTGTGTGGGTGAGAGATGTGTGGATGAATGTGTGTGTGGGTTGTTTGTGGGTTGGGGGAGGGTGTGTGATGGGTGTGGGTGATGGATTTGGAGATGTGTGTGTGGGTGAGGGATATGTCTGGCTGGGTGGGGGTGTGTGTGGCTGGATGGAGGATGTATGTGTGGGTAGTGAATGTGATTGTAGTTGGGGGATGTGTGGATGGGTAGGAGATGTGTGGATAGATGTGTGTGTGGGTGAGGGATGTCTTTGGGATGTATGTGGGTGTGGTGTTGTGTGGGAGGGGAGCTGGGTGTGGATAAATTATGTTTGTGTGGGTGGGTGAAGGTGTGGTTGGGTTTGAGGGTCGGTGAAGGATGTGTGTGAGGGTGGGGGATGTGTGCTTAGATGGGTGGTTGGGGTGTGTGAGTGTGGATGGGTAGATAGGAGTCGTATGTGTTGATGAGTGGGTAAGGGATGTGTGGGTGTCAGTGGTTGAGGGATAAGTACGTGTGTCTAGGGATGTGTGAGGGGATGAGTGTATGGGTTGGGGATGTGTGTGTGGGTTGTGTGTACGTGGATGGGAGGTGTGTGTTTGTGAATGGGGGATGTGTTGGTGGGTGGGGATGTGTGTGAGGGATGTTTGTATGGGTGGGGAGATTGTGCGTGGGTGGGGATGTGTGTCTATATGGGTAGCGGTGTGTGGTTAAGGGATGTGTGGCTGGGGGAATGGGTGGATGGAGGATGTGTGGTTGGGTAGAGGATGTGTGGGTGGGTGATTGTATATGAGTAAGGGTGTGTGGTTAAGGGATGTTTGGTTGGGGGATGGGTGGGTAGAGGATGTGTGGGTGGGTAGAGGATATGTGGGTGGATGAGTGTGTGCAGGTTAGGAGATGGTGGGGGATGTTTGTAGGTGTGGGCTCGGGATCTGTGAGTGGGCTGGGGGAGATGGGAGATTATGTGGGTGAGTGCGGAATTTATTTGTTGGTAGGTGCGGAATATGTGAGTTGACGGGGAGATGTGTGTGTGGCTGAGGAATGTGTGTTTGGCTGGGTGGTTGGAGGTGTGTGGGTGGAGGAGGATATTGGGTGAGTGATTGTTGGTGGGAAATGGGACGGGTAGAGAATATGTGAGTGGGTGGGGAGATGTGTGTAGGTGGGGGATGTGTGGGTTATTGAATGTATGTGTGCTTGGGGTGTGGGTGGATGGGATGTGTGGTGGGTGATAGGTGTGTGTGGGTGGGAGATGTGTAGGTGTAGGGATGTGGTGGATGGGTGGGGGAATGTATTGTATGTGTGTGTGGTTGGGTGGGGGAGTTGGAGTGAATGGGGGATGTGTGGGTGTGTGGTGGATGTGTCTCATAACATAGTAATATGCATTGTTTATGTTTACAAAATTCATGTGACAATATTTTTTCCTATGCACCGGTGATGAAAGAAAGATGAGTGATTGGAAGGGCCGAATGTAAGACGGGCCTGCGAGCCCAATTTGTTACCCTTTGAAAATAAAGTCTGTTCGTTCGTTCGTTCCTTCGTTCATCAACATACCTGTCTGTTCCTTCATCAACATACCTGTCTGTTCCTTCATCAACATACTTGTCTGTTCCACCATCCACATACCTGTCTGTTCCTTCATCAACATACCTGTCTGTTCCACCATCCACCTACCTGTCTGTTCCACCATCCAGCTTCCTGTCTGTTCCTTCATCCACCTACCTGTCTATTCCACCATCCACCTACCTGTCTGTTCCTTTATCCACCCACCTGTCTGTTCCTTCATCAACATACCTGTCCGTATCAACATGTTATTGACCTGTCACTTGTATATCGTCCGTCTGTACTTTTGACCTGATCACCACACCTTCCCGTCCTTCACAACATACCTATCCTCACCACATCACTCCCCCCCCCCCCTCCACCCCCCTCTGTGTGTGTGGTGTGTCTGTGCCTATGGCGGCACCCATTCATCACTCCAATCAGCTCTTATCGTATCACTATCTCTAACTCTCTTTCTCTTTGTATCAATCTCTCTCTCTTCTCTCTCTCTCTCTCTCTCTCTCTCTCTCTCTCTCGTCCTTCTCTCTCTCTCTCTCTCTCTCTCTCGCTCTCTCTCTCGGGAGTCTCCGTGGCGAAGTGGTCAAGCCGTTTGACTCGGGTTCCGAAGGTTGTGGGTTCGATTCCGAGCCGCACCCTTCGGTTCAAGAGTTACATTTTTCGGAGACTCATATGGGTCTTTGTTAGAGCTACGGAGTCCGTGCTTTGTGCGACGCTTTCCGCTGCGGAAAGAGACCGAGCCATATGGGATAAAACCCGGTGCAATGAAGCTGAACATGTCGACTTTTAAACGACTCTCTCTCTCTCTCTCTCTCTCTCTCTTCTCTCTCTCTCTCTCTCTCTCTCTCTCTCTCTCTCTCTCTCTCTCTCTCTCTCTCTCTCTCTCTTCCACGCCCTATTGATCTGTTTACAGTTCGTGTACCATCAGTAAACATTTGCCTCGCCTCTCAGGCAGTGCTTGCAGCTGGCAGTCCTGCAGGAGAGCAAAGGTCAAGGCTGCCGATCTCACTATTGATTGGTGAAGCAGAAGACGTAACGACGACTGCTGTAGAAATCATATTAACAACAAAAACTGTCACTAAACTAATTGGAAATATAAAGTTAACGGTGTCAGTGATAACGGTAATAATGTTGGGTTTGTGTTGTTGTTGTTGTTGTTGTTGTTGTGTGTTGTTGTTGTTGTTGTTGTTGTTGTGTGTGTTGTTGTTGTTGTTGGGGTCAGTGCTATAGGAAGTTTGAGTTGAAGAAAAAACTCTAGCGCCATATAGGACATACACTGAGAAAACCTGAGAATAGTATAACTTGAGAGACCTTTGCCTGGAATCCACAAGACAAAATAAATAGAGGAAGCCTGAAAACATCTGGAACAGTACAGACAAAAAGGAAAAATATGGGAAGAGTGGGCGGAACTGCGTAGGATAGCAAGGGACGGCTTGTAGTCAGTTGATTAAGGGTCTGTGTCTCAATGAGGGATACAAAGAAGAAATCTCATTAATAAGTGTTGCATATATGGACTCAAGGGTTGTGACTACATGTCTGATATTTATTTATAGCTTATCTATCCGTTACAACGGGAATATCATTTTTATGTTGCATATCCCGTACAGGACGTTGCAGTCAACACCATTTTTCAGCTGATGTTTATGTACTAGGCAAGTTTTACGTTCAATAGTTTGCCATTGATTTCTGACGACCGGTTCACATACCACCGTAAGTTACCAGAGCGGCACGAACCGATGCCGGTTCTCGCAGCTGCTGTTTTCCCCACGTGGATATACGGGATTACGAACAATGTCGTTAACATCTTGGCCAAGGAGGCCTGCTGAGTATCATTACAGAGACAAAAACATGTGTTATAACGATCTCATGGCTTCAGTCACTCACACCATAGTGCTGTACGGTTGGCACGTCCAAAGAAAGGAAACCAACATTTACGATATGAAGATATGTAACCCGACTACCAGATATGTGTGTCAGTTTAGTTTAGTCGACGGATCAACATCGCGGCACGCGGGTGCAACCCATAAGTGCTCCATTCTACACCTAACTCAAGCCTGGTTCCGGAGAATCTTAGCTCAGTTCACGAATATTGTAGCACCGGTGAGGATCTTGAAATAATTTGGGTAGATTTTTAACTCGAAGTTTTGCCCGCGCAGTGCCGATAGGCGACTCTTTTCAATTTCCAACTGCCAAGGGATTTTTTCACTACCCAGAGACCAGGGAAAATTTTGTTACTAGAAGTCCACGTGAATAAAATCTCGGACCTCGCCGGGGCTTGAACCCGGGATCTCCAGCACTCGAGGTGGACACCGCACCTCGAGATCACTCCTCTCGCCCCCCCCCCCCCCCTCCCCAGCGTGTCATTAACAATGGCTGCTGTCGCCGACCAGTAAGTCACCGCCAAGGAGTATAGCAATCACAGGCCACACCCCCTACAGATGCCTAGAAGATGTCTCGTGACCCCGCGGCAGAGTTTTTAAACCAGTCTAGCAGTCAAAGAAATGATCGAGCACGTGACATGTTTCATGAAACAAACACACTACCAAATACAGAGGTTTAAAAAAAAAAACACTGGAATGAAAAGTGTTGATGAAATACATAAAGAGGCAAGTGAAATATTTACGCCACGTTAAAAGATATAACACTCTTATAAAAGCCATACTGGAGGGGTGAGATTGAAAGCAAGGGAGCAAGAGGTAGACAATTATACAGGTGGGAAAATAACATCAAGAGATGGACGAACAGCCGTCTGACAGAATGTACAGTCAGGGCGAGAGACGGGCAGTGTTGGAGGTCCATTGCAGCCAGCTTGCATTGTGGAGACGGCACGTGGTGGACTGATTGACTGACAACAGAGGCAGGACATCTGGCACATGATAAAGAGGGAATTCGTAGACAGTTATAGGGGAAGTGTTCTGCATAGGACACGCCACTGGGTGGATTGGTGGATGGTGATGTGAAAATATAATCGTGACCGGACATCCGATTATCCATCGCAGTGCTTACTACTAGTCCCCTGGCTGTGTCCGCATATATAGTTGTTATCAACTCACGTGGACAATTGATTAAGTTAAGTTGTGTTAGCGAGTTAAGTTCACCTATCCCCTTTCTTGTCCAAGCTAAGTACACCATCCATTAAATTATCTTGGTGAGTTGAGTTCATGTGTGGCGTTTCTTAGTTTAATCAACTCATGAGTACTATCACTTAAATTGCGTTAGTGAGTTGAATTCACCTGTTCCGTTTGTTTTCAACTCGTGTGAACCACGACTTTGTGTTATTGAGCTGAGTTCGCATATCCCATTTGTCGCTTTCAACTCAAATTCACCATTACGTCAGTAATGTTGGTGGGCTGATTTCAACTGTCATGTTTCTTGTCAATAACTCACCTCTACAATCAATTGTTTGTTGTTGTTTGTCCATCAAGAATGATGATGACCATTCATTTCATCCAGTGGGGTTGAAGGTGTGGAGCCGTGGGTTCTAAGATGGCTGATAAGGCCTATTTTGGCTCGAAATGTTCTTTGACAATGTGGACAAAGAATGCTTGACGTCTCTGGAGGAGGATTTCCTGCAGTGGTTTTTCTGTCCTGCCTTTTCTTCACAGCTCCTGCAGTCCTGGTTGCCTCACATATAACTGCACCTTTGCGCAATGATGCACGCCACGAATTTCGGTCTCTGGCTGCAGCCTCCCAGGTGTCATGATGAATTCCAAAAGCATTCAGTGAAATTTTCAGAGTGTCTTTAAAACGTTTCCTCTGGCCACCTTGGGAGCGTTTACCACAACGCAGTTCGCTGTAAAAAATTCGTTTAGGGAGCCTGTGATCTGGCATGCGAGTCAAGTGACCAGCCCAGCGAATCTGATTCTTCATCAGTAGAGTGTGGATACTGGGTATGGATGCTCTTTCTAGGACTTCAGTGTCTGGAATCTTGTCTTGCCATTTAATCTTCAGTAGCTTCCTTAGGCAGACTGTGTGGAAGTGGTTTAATTTCCTAGCGTGTCGCTGATAAACAGTCCAGGTTTCACAAGCATATAGCAGTGTGGATAATACAACTGCTTTGTAGACTTTTAGCTTTGTTTGCAGGCTTATTCCAGTTCTGTCCCATACATTCTTGTACAGTCTGCCAAAGGCTGCACTGGCCTTGGAGATTCTTGCATTCACTTCGTCATCGATTGTGGCAGCTTGTGACACGGTGCTGCCAAGATAGGTAAATTTGTCCACAACACTTAGTCTATGATCATTCACTTTGATATTCGGCACAGTGTGATTATTCCCTGGAGCTGGCTGGTACATAACTACAGTCTTCTCCAAGTTGATATTGAGCCCAAAGTTGGCACAGGCATGTGAGAAAGCTGAAACATTATGTTGCATGTCCGCCTCTGAGTTGGCGTATAGAGCGCAATCATCAGCAAACAGGAGCTCTCTGACGGTGCCACTGTTAATTTTGGTTTTAGCTTTCAGCCTTCTGAGATTGAATAACTTTCCATCCATACGGTAGTTGATGTCTATTCCAATGTCGTCGTTCTCGAAGGCATTCATCAACATGGCTGAAAACATGAGGCTGAACAGTGTTGGTGCCAGGACACATCCTTGCTTCACTCCATTGGTGACAGGAAAGGGTTCAGACAGCTCACCATTTTCCTGTACTCTTGCCTGCATGCCGTCATGAAATAGCCGCACTATTTGGACAAACTTTCGTGGACAGCCATATTTTGCCATAATCTTCCACAGTCCTTCTCTGCTGACTGTATCAAAAGCCTTGGTAAGGTCAATGAAAGTGGAGAACATTTCGCAGTTCTGTTCCTGACATTTCTCTTGCAGCTGCCTTGCAGCGAAAATCATGTCAACAGTTCCACGTTCTTTTCTGAAGCCACATTGACTCTCAGGAAGAAGACCTTGATCGAGATGGGCTGTGAGGCGATTGAGAAGAATTCTGGCGAGTATCTTCCCTGCAATTGAAAGCAAGGAGATGCCTCGGTGGTTGTCACAGGATTGGCGGTTTCCTTTACGTTTGTAAAGGTGGACTATTGACGCGTCCTTAAAATCTTGTGGCATGGTCTCGTTCATCCATATGTTTGTGAAGACTCGGTGAAGCTGCTCTGTTAGGACCGGCCCACCTGCCTTGTATATCTCTGCTGGGATGGAGTCAGGACCAGGTGCCTTGCCGCTGGAGAGTTGCTGGATGGCTTTGTTTATTTCCACTATGGTTGGCAGGTCATCAAGAGTCTCATTGGTGGGAACTTGAGGAAGGCAATTGATGGTTTCATCATCGAAGAAGGAAGTTGCATTTAAGATTTTGCTGAAATGCTCTGCCCAGCGTTGGAGGATTTCTTTCTTATCGGTGACCAATGTTCCCCCGTCTGCACTGAGGAGGGGAACTATGCCTGGTGATGAAGGACCATAGACCGCTTTCAGTGAGTCGTAGAAGTTTTTCATATCGTGTCTGTCAGCAAAGCCCTGAATTTCATCAGCTTTGCTGCTCAGCCAGGAGTCCCGCATGTGCCGAAGTTTCTGCTGCACTACTCTCTGAACGTTCTTGAAAGCATCTTTTTTTGATGTTGACTTTGGGTCATTCAAATGTGCCTTGAGGAGAAGATGTTTCTCGGCCAGCAATTGGTTGATGTCTTCGGAATTTTCATCAAACCAGTCTTTATGCTTTCGGGGGGCTGGACCCAGGATTTCCATAGCAGTGTTGTAAATCGTGTCCTTTAGGGCTCTCCATTCTGTTTCTGTATCCTGTTTTGCTTCAGCATTGGGCTTGAGGCGGTCTTCCAGCATATTTTCAAACGACTGCTGCATTTTCTTGCTGTTTAGGCGGGTGACATTTAGCTTTGTTTGCATTTTTGCCCCTTGAGGACGCCGTGGTGGCCTGATGTGGATGTTCATTTTCGAGACAATGAGACGATGGTCTGTCCAACATTCGGCACCACACATGGATTTTGTCACTCGAACGTCTTGTCTGTCACTCCTCCTGACGATTACATAGTCAATGAGGTGCCAGTGTTTCGAGCGAGGGTGCATCCACGATGTCCTATTTCTCATGGGGAGACGGAAAATTGTGTTCGTAATCAGGAGATCATGTTCGGCACAATCAATTAAGCAGTGTTAGTAAGCTGAGTAAACCTATCCCGGTTATTGTCAACAATTAACAAATACTGTCAGTTATGTAGCAGTGGTGAATTGAGTTCACCTTTCTCCAATCCAATCCAATCCAAATTTTGGTTCGACTTGGCTATGCAGGGTGTCTATGGTGTAGCTTGAAGTTTGTCTTTCGTACTTCGGGTTGCTTGTTGTCAGCTTCCCGGCTTCTGATGGGTTGATTGCGTTCGTTACTTTCTTGATGCTGTTTTTCATGTCTGGGCAGAGTCGCGGACTTGTTGAGGCCTGGAGTAATTGTGTTCCGACCCCGTCTTATGGTGCTGTTTCCTTCAGGGAGTTTTACCAGTTGTCTCTCCTGGTGTACCTCCTATTTCCCCGTCTTGGCTTGCCTTCGAATCTTCTTGGTGTTCGCCAGTTCGAGCTTGGTGTAGTGTGCCACTGTTCTTGGTTTACGCTGCCGTTTTTATCCAGTTCTCCTTCTTCATCTGTTGTTTCTTCTTTTGCATTTTCTGGTTCGGGTGTTCGTGGTCTATCTTGGCGTCGTACGTGTCTTCTCAGATGGTCTGCTAGGTAGTTCAATCGTCCGTCGCGCTTATATGTCCGCATTCCCGGCCACACTTCTTCGCCGCTGTCGCTGTGGTATTCTCTCTCCTCGTAGCTTAATCCTTCTTCTGTCTGGGACTTTGCATCTTCTGCTTCTGGTATTTCGGTCTTGGACTTGAGTAGTTCTGTATGTGCTCTTTCTTCTTGTATCTGTTTGAGTGTTTCTTCTGTCTTGACTCTTTCTTCTTGAATTTTTGCTAGAGTTTCGTCCGTTTCAGCCTTTATAACAGCCATTCGGGCGACATCCTGCTCTATCTTCTGCTGGACTTGCTTCAGTTCGTCCAGGATGCGCTGAGCGGCTGTTGTCTGTGTTTCTTGCGTCTTGACTTTTTCTTCCTCCATATTCTTGAGCTGTGTTCTCAGGTCCTTCAGTTGGCCTTCCAGTTGTGATTTGTCATTTTTGGTGAGTCGGCTGGTCGCCCGTACTGCCTCCTGGCCTCCTTATATGGTAGGTTAGTCTTGATGGCGATTTTCATGGCTTCTTTGCTGTCTTGGTGGCAGGTGCAGCCGAGGTACCTGGCGCCGTTCACCTTTTTTGTTTGCTGCTTGTATTTATAGTGAAAGGGGGAGCATTTATTCAACACTCCCTTTCCATAATTGTCTACATTTCTATCTATTTATGTTCATGACCCGGCCTTTTGAAGGGATTCGTTTCGATAAAGGTTATAATTGGCTTGATTTATTCTCATTATCTTATTTCCTCTCCCCCCCCCCCCCCCACCTCCCCCATCTCTACCATGCACTATGTGTGAAGATCTGGAACAGCGCCGTTTGGTTAAAAGCATGGAAGAACTCACAATCTACATATAAGTCCTTTGCCCCATGTGGACAACAATCACCTTCGGATTGATAAGACTGTGAGGGTAAAGCCATACTCAGCTGCTTTGGTAGCTGTTTATTCACAGAACTATCCTTCTGAGCTGGTGATGGACCATACTATAACTTCTCCTTGAGGTTGAACAGGGTAGGGGCAATGGTGAAATCGAAATCGAAAAACAATCTACATCCCTCTCTCAAAGAAGGAACATTCACCACTATGTACCAAGTATCGTACTATCGCACTAATAAGCCATGCAAGCAAGATATTGAGAGTCAGCGAGCCAGCTCGCGTTTGTTAGCGAGTGACTGTTTGTTGCCAAGCAGTTAGCTGTTTCTCTTATTGCCTGGCAGTTGATGATTGCTTGTTATTTGTTATTGCCTGAAGAGAACTGTTTGGCGGGATCCCGCGCAGAGAATGTTGTCTCGACCAGGGCATTGTTTGGTGTCGTTCAGGGCATATTGGTATACTCTGGGGCGAGCTGTAATTATTGATATCGCTCGCCACCCGTAGTTTGAAGTTCGCAACCTTGAGTTTGACGGCTCGTTGAATCAATCACGCTCAGTACAGGCTCTCTGGTATGTATAATCTTGTTGTTGAAAGCTCTCATGGCCGCGCTCGTACACATGTATGTTTCTGTGTGCATTAAGAAAGTTCTATGGGCGCCAGTAATATAAAAGTGACGACAGCTACTTATTTAAAAGGAGAAGAGTAAGGAAAGAAAAAAATTAAACGGAACACATATAATTAAAATATTGGTAAGGGACATAACAACATAACAGTTGTCTGAAGGAACACTACTAAAAGTAGTATAAATGTAATTTAAATAATTGTAGTATATATCTAATCTTTTATAATATTTTCAAAAATTTAGTGACAGTTATTGGCATCATCAATAGCTGGTTTAAAATACAATATAAAGTAAGTTAACTTTCTATTTTTTTGTTAAAGCTATAGCTTGATGTTACATGTGTGAGAATTTTATAACGAATTAGTTTATTTCTCCTCAATATTATATTCATAATTTTATTCATTCTTACGTTGACAGTGATATACACTAATGATTGTTTTTGGCCGTCCTTTAATAGGGCCTGAGGAATCCATTGTCTCCTTCTGTTCTTTTGTCTAAGATCAAGTGTAGCATCTGCACCTGATCGTGCCTGGGGCAGAGATGATCACCCAACACAACCGACACACAGGGATGTGGGACCCGGTGGGGCTGTTCTGTCCCCTCCCAGGGAACCGTGAACTCCTCCTTTAAAACAAAAGCTAGATCTGGCTAATGTAAAAAGACCGGTCACCAACGTCATAACTCAAATCATTGTCCTCTGGCAGTGGACCACTATGATCCGAAGGGCTCAAAGTGAGACTTAAGGGCTCACAACAGAAACGCGGTGACCTCGCCTCACGGGGAAGCTTGCCACAGGAGGAATAGCCAACCCTTAAGCTGTGTTAGCGAGTTAAGTTCACTTGCCCCGTTTTTTGTGCAAGCTAAGTACACCATCCCTTAAGTTATCTTGGTGAGTTTAGTTCACCTGTGTTTATCATCAACTCATAACAAATACGGTGACTTAAATTGTGTTGGTGAGTTTAGTTCACCTGTTCCGTTTTTGTTATCAACAGACGTACATCATGGCCTTAGTTCTCTTGGTGAGTTGAGTTCACTTGCGGCATTTCTTAACAACTCACGTTTACTGTCATTTAAATGATATTAATGGGTTGAGTTCACTTGTCTTGTTTCTTGTCATCAACTCACGTATACTGTCATTTAAATGATATTAATGAGTTGAGTTCACATGTCTTGTTTCTTGTCATCAACTCACGTATACTGTCATTTAAATGATATTAATGGGTTGAGTTCACTTGTCTTGTTTCTTGTCATCAACTCACGTATACTGTCATTTAAATGATATTAATGGGTTGAGTTCACTTGTCTTGTTTCTTGTCATCAACTCACGTATACTGTCATTTAAATGATATTAATGAGTTGAGTTCACATGTCTTGTTTCTTGTCATCAACTCACGTATACTGTCATTTAAATGATATTAATGGGTTGAGTTCACTTGTCTTGTTTCTTGTCATCAACTCACGTATACTGTCATTTAAGTGATATTAATGGGTTGAGTTCACTTGTCTTCTTGTCATCAGCTCGCGTACACCATCCCTCAAGTTCTCTTGGTGAGTTGAGTTCAAGATTCTTATATAATCAACTCACGAATACTGACATTTAAGTTGTGATAGTGAGTTGAATTTCGACTGTTCCGTTTGTTGTTCTCAACTCATGTGAACCGTGGCTTTGTGTTAATGGGTTGAGTTAACATATTCCATTTGTTGCTTTCAACTACAACTCACCATCATGTCAGTAATGTTAGTGAGCTGATTCCACCTGTCCCGGTTATTGTCAACAATTAACAAATACTGTCAGTTAAGCAGTAGAGGTGAATTGAGTTCACCCGTCTTATTTGCTGCTTTATTTATCATCATCTTCATGTGCCATGCCGTTAAGCGTGGGCGGTCAGGTTTTGCCATCTCACTTGATCAACAGAGTCGTGGATTCAGCTCAGTGTTCTTGTCTCGACCATACAACGTGGCCAAGCCATCCGGGTATTTACTTCTCTGCCCTCCCCTTATTCTCTTCCTCTCGATCTTGCCAGTTGTCACCAAGTTCTCTAATTTATATCTTCGCATAACGTGACCAAAAATGTATTTAAAGTGAAGTGGGGAGCATTTATTCACCCCCACCCCCATCGTTGCTCACATTTCTATCTACATTTATATCTATTTATGTGCATCACTTCAACTCTCGAGGTGAGGTCTTTCGATAAAGATTATAATTGGTTTGATTCATTCTCATTATCATATTCCCCTCCCCACATGAATAGTAACGATATACCAGAGGACACCCAGCGCCAGTATGTACAACGCACTCTGTGTGAAGATCTGGAACAGCGCCGTTGGGTTAAAAGCATGGAAGAGCTCATAATCTACATTCCTCTCTCAAAGAAGGGGCATAAACACTATGAACCAAGTATCGCACTGTCCCACTAATAAGCCTTGCCAGCAAGACATTAATAGTCAGTTGAGCAAGGATTTCAAGGAGCACAGACAAGTTTAACACTGGAAAGAAGAACCAGGGAGCGTATCTTTGACACGAGAACCTGTCACAGGTTTGAGAACAAAAATAACCTGGGGATAGATGATAGATATACCAAAAACTATTTCTTCACTTCTCCATTAAAAAAAAAAAAAATGGATTGCGCAAAAAAAAAACTTGGGGCTTAAAATTTTTTTGCGCGCATGATTTAATTTTGAAATAGGGGGGCCATATCAGAAATGTCACGCCAGTCACCTCTACTTTCCAGAAAATTTGCGGGTACTCTTATTTTTAGGATTGTCGACATGAGTGCCTGGGTGCCCTAAAGGGGATTTGAACACAATACCATTAGGCCGGAGGGTAAGCGTTTCAGACACTATTGCTCACAATCAATACTGATTAATTTATTTCTCACGCTAGTAACAAACCAGCGGACACCCATTTACACACAGTGTGTGAGAAACGAAGCATAAGTGAATGTCTCCATAATGCCACAACTTCAGTTCAACAAATAAATGCATTAAACATTACATCCATATAAGGAAATGTATAAACATGGCGATATTATGTTCTGTTTATAACAGAGCTTCGTGATTAGATTTGTGTAATTTACAACTCGGATTCAATTAAATCTGGCCTGTTTACTTTTCCTCGTGCTAGCGGGTGTTTTAGTTGGTGCACAGTATTTCGTTGTACTATTCTAAAGCGCTGTTGCTGCTCTCTACTCTCTCTCTCTCTCCTCCTCTCTCTCTCTCTCTCTCTCTCTCTCTCTCTCTCTCTCTCTCTCTCTCCCTCTCTCTAACTGTGTCTATCTCTCTGTAACTAACTATCTACCAATATATTTTCTCTGTCTGTCTGCCTGCAAATCTGCATGTTGGTCAGTTCTGCGATCTATTTGTTTGTATGTGCATTTGTTGTCCGAATGTTAGCCTCATTCGCTTTAATAAGTCGCTGTCTCCCATATATCTCCACCCGTTCACAATCTAATATACTCACTTCCCCCTCAGCTCTTTCCGTCTCTCTGTATCACATTCTGTCTCCACCCCTCTCTCTCCCTCCCTGTCGAGCTCTCTATCACTACATCTATGTCTGTTGTCTCTCACTGCCTGCCTGCCTGCCTGCCTGCCTGCCTGCCTGCCTGTCTGTCTGTCTGTCTGTCTGTCTGCCTGCCTGCCTGCCTGCCTGCCTGCCTGCCTGCCTGCCTGTCTGTCTGTCTGTCTGTCTGTCTGTCTGTTTGTCTACTCTTCTCTGCCTCGCCGTCTCTAAACCCTACAAAATCTGTTTATAGTTCTTGTACCATCAGTAAACATTTGCCCCTCCTCTCAGGCAATACTTGAATCCTGGCAATCCTGGATGTGAATAAAAGTCAAGGCAGCCACTCTCATAATTGATTGGTGAAGCAAAAGACGCGACGACGATCGCTGTAAAAACATTCAGCAATAAATACTGTCATTAAACTCAATGAAAATAATTAACGGTGTCAATTATAGCGATGATAATGTTGGGATTTTGAATGGTCATTGTTATATGAAAACTTATCAAGAGCAGAAGAAAAAGCCCTGGATATGACATTGAGAAACCCTGAGAACAGTATGTAACTTGAGAGGTCACTGTATGAAATCCACAGAACAACAGAAACAGAAGAAGAGCTTACAAATATGGAGCAGCACAGACAGAAAGGGAACGTAGGGGGAAGACGCTGGCGGAACTGCATGGCGTAGCGAGACGGCTTGGATTCAGTTAAGGTCTATGCCTCAATGAGGGATACAGGGCGAAAGACGGGTAGAAGAATTCATTAACGAGTATTGCATATTTGGACTCTAGGGTTGCGGCTACATGTCTGATATTGATTTATATTTTATCTAACTCTTACAGAGACTAAACTATACTTGATTAGGACGAGCACATGACTTCATTCACTCTCATAATAATACAGTACAGTTGATACGTTTAAATAAACTTACAGCATGGGTATGATAATATTGTAACCCAACAATTATATACGTGTCTCAGTAACAATGTAAGGTCACTTACAAGGAAGACATCAATCACAGACCATCTTCCTCACAGATACCTGGAAGATGTCTCGTGTCTCCACGGTGGAGTTTTAAATCAGTCTAACATTCAAATAAATTGTCTGACGAACGATAGAGAGACAATTCGTCAACAGTTATGGGGGAAGTGTTCTGCATAGGACTAACCACTGGATGGTTATGATGGATGATGACATGAAAATATAATCGCCACTGGACATCCTATCATCGATCCCCTGGCTGTGTCCTCAAATCCTATCATCCACCCCATGGCTGTATCCCCATATATAGTTGTCCTAAACTTACGTGGACCGGCTTCTGTGGCTAAGGGCTTGCGAACGCGGTTTGTGAGCCCGTATACCCGGGTTCGAAACACAGCGGTGCTGATTTTATCGAAAAAGGTATAGGAGCCGGTCGTTGAGAAAGCAATGGCAAACTACTGAACGTAACACTTGCCTAGTACATCAACAGCAGCTGAAAATGCTGGTGTTGACTGCAACGTCCCGTAAGGGATACGCAATATAAAAAAAAAAAATCTTACGTGGACAATTGCTTAAGTTGTGTTAGTGAATTGAGTTCACCTGTCCCGCTTCTACTCACTTATTTCATAGTTTCAGTAGTCTTAGTGAGTTAAGTTTCACCTGTCCCGTTTCTTGTCATCAACTCACGTACACCATCTTTTAAGTTCTCTTGGTGAGTTGATTTCACGTGCGGCGTTTCTTATAATCCACTCACGAGTACTATTATTCAAGTTGTTTGGGTTAGTTGAGTTCACCTGTACGGTTTCTCAACTCACGTTACCTATTGCTCAAGTTGTATTAATGAGCTGAGTTTACACATCCCGTTTGTTGCGTTGAGAGAGAGAGAGAGAGAGAGAGAGAGGAGAGAGAGAGAGAGAGAGAGAAGAGAGAGAGAGAGAGAGAGAGAGAGAGAGAGAGAGAGAGAGAGGAGAGAGAGAGAGTCATGTTGTATTAATGTAAGATGTGTAATGTATATACTTCGTATTGTGATAATGCAACTATTCACGAATGTACTTAATGTAAATAGTTTACCGTGAATAAAAGGCTTACTTCACGGGGCCGTGTGTGAGAGTTCAATCATTGAAAGTGTATGATTGTTTCACCCTGTTCTGAGAGAGCGAGCCAAATGTCCATATAATGTAAGAATCATGACAACCAGTTAAAGTTAATGTGTGTTCAGAACATCCGTCTTTCCAGTGGCAACGCACGACAGTGAGTAGTGGACCATCTTTCCTGTGGCAACATACCAATGTGCATTGTGAACCATCTTTCCTGTCGCAACATCAAAATGGGAGTCGTGAACCATCTTTTCTGCGGCAACATACGAATGTGAGTCTTGGACCATCTTTCCTTCCCCAACATACGAATGTCAGTCGTGGATCATCTTTCCTGTGACAACACATGAATGTGTGTCATGGACCATCTTTCTTATGCCGCCACACAAATGAGAGTCGCGGAGCATCTTACCTGTGGCAACACTCGAATGTGAGTCCTGGACCATCATTCCTTTGGCAACACTCAACGCTCGAATGTGAGTTGTGGAAGATCTTTATTGTGCAAACATTCTGATTTGAGTCGCGGACCATCTTTCTTTTGGCAACATACGAATTTGAGTCGTGGACCATCTTTCCTGTGGCAACACGACCAATGTATATACCTGCGCGCTTACTAACCAAATGTTGCACCTGTGCACGAACCTACAAAATTACGCACTTCTGTGCACACCTATCAAATTCCGCACCTGCACTTATACATAATAAATTATGCCACTCCGCATGCACCTAACATATTAGGCACCTGCGTGTGTACTAAACATATTAATTTACGCACTGACCAAAATTATGCACTTACGCATACACGCACCAAGTAACACCGTTACCATGTTATGCATCTGCAAATGTATCTGCAAAATTATGCACCAAGAAAATTACTCACTGCACGCGCACATAACAATTCCAATTCCAATTCCAATTTTCAAAAACAAAAATTCCAAATTCGACCTCGTCTAACCTGCTTCATCAGCTGTGGTTATTGTTGAGGTCCGTGGTTTTTCTGGGTTTATCCACCCTAATTCTTGTCTTGTGAGTCCTATCTCGGACTGGTTATCTATCGTTTGTGTCTGTGACGTCAGCTAGGGAATCGGTCAGCGGCTATCCTTTGTGCTCGTCTGTTCTTGTGGTTTTCTTTGTTTGTGTAGGCTCCTGGCTCGTCTGGCTTGACTGGCTGCAGTCCTTGTAAGGGCTTTTCGTTATCCCACTCCCTGCATCGTAAGCTGGGGGATCGGTCGGCGGCTGTCCTTTGTGCATGTTTCTTTTTGTGGTTTTCTTTGTTGGCGCAGGCTCCTGGCTTGTCTGGTTGCATTCCTTAAAAGGACGTTTTATTTGGTATTTTTGTCTTCTCAATTGTGAAGTAACTGTCGAAGCTTTTCGGTGTGATATGTCTCCTTGCGCTTTCTTTCAGTCTGCTTCCCACGTTTGAGTTCTTGCTGTCTTTTGCTTGCTTCCTCCGAGCTCATCCATGGGATGATTTCTCCGTCTTCAAAGTAGTATTGCCAATGTGTATTATCTGCGAGTTTTATATCTGGCATTGCAGCGGTACTGCAGGGCATTGGTTTCCCGTTGAGTTTCTTGTACTTCTTTTCTTTTTTTTTCATGCGCTTTCTGTATTCCTCGCACTTGAGTTTGTATTGCTCGTTATCTCAGGGAACAATATTCCTGGCCTCCGGACGTCCTCTATGCCGTCGTCAGGGTGCTCATCTCGGTTTTCTTCGGGTGTCTGGTGGGATATTGGCTTCCCTTTGAATGTTTCGGACGTCGTGGTTGGGCTGCTGGCTTTAGCTTGTGGTTCAGGCTCGGTCTCTTGGTTTTCATCCTGCGATTTCTCCGTAATTTCTTGTTCGGCTTCTGTTGTTTTGTTTCGGAGTATTTCCATTTCAGCTTTCTGTAGTTCTCGCTCTGATTTAATGGTTTGTAGGATCTCTTCGTTCTCCTTCTTAATCAGTGTCATATGTTCTACTTCTTGCTTGATGTTTTGCTGAATCTCCTTCATTTCCGCCAGTAGTTTCTCGTTGTCGTTATTCGGGGTCGGCGTCAGCAGTGCCTTGACTTGTCTCTTCAACTCGTCTGTTTTTGAAGTTGATCTCTTTCGGCTTGTGCTATACCCGTGGCTGTCTCGCCCCTTCGCATTGCTTCCTTGACTGATTTCGTGGTAGTTGCGATCTTTAAGGCGTTTCTGTGTCTTTGCAGGTCCGGACAGCCCAAGTATCTTGCTCCATGCTTGCCCAGGCAGTTGGCGCACTTTCTTTTGTTGTTCGGGGCTCTGAAGTCCGTGTCCAGTTTTGCCAGCGGACACTCCTCGAAGGCGTGGTGATCGGCGCAGCAACGGCAGATTTCCGTATTACTGCGGCATATTGCTCTGCTGTGGCCGGCCCTCTGACATCTGGAGCATTGGTTGACTCTAGGGATGAATCTCTCTGGCTGCTGCATTCTGTTCTTGATTGATACTGTTATCGGAATCTCTCTGCCCTCCGATATCACCACCGCCAGGGTTGTAGGTATCTTAGAGTAGGTGAAGAGCAGCTCTGCCTTCATGAATCGGATGTGGTGATTCTATTCTCGTAGCTGTTTCAGGATTTCTTCGTCCGTAAGCTCCACTTGTATCCGCTTGACAACCCATCGGACTGTCTTTGAATCAGTGTTCCCGGCTTTGGTGTCTTTCTCCTCCTTCTTCTCTGTTGTCTTGATTCTTGTCTGTGTTGGGCTGTCGTTCTTCTCCCTCGTGTTAGCTTCAGAAATAGCTGACGTATCAGGCTCTTTAATGCAGCTAGCAGGTAGGCTCTCCACGTTCTTCTTCTTGTTGTCGGCTCCCACGCTGCACACTTTCTTTTGTTGTTCGGGGCTCTGAAGTCCGTGTCCAGTTTTGCCAGCGGACACTCCTCGAAGGCGTGGTGATCGGCGCAGCAACGGCAGATTTCCGTATTACTGCGGCATATTGCTCTGCTGTGGCCGGCCCTCTGACATCTGGAGCATTGGTTGACTCTAGGGATGAATCTCTCTGGCTGCTGCATTCTGTTCTTGATTGATACTGTTATCGGAATCTCTCTGCCCTCCGATATCACCACCGCCAGGGTTGTAGGTATCTTAGAGTAGGTGAAGAGCAGCTCTGCCTTCATGAATCGGATGTGGTGATTCTATTCTCGTAGCTGTTTCAGGATTTCTTCGTCCGTAAGCTCCACTTGTATCCGCTTGACAACCCATCGGACTGTCTTTGAATCAGTGTTCCCGGCTTTGGTGTCTTTCTCCTCCTTCTTCTCTGTTGTCTTGATTCTTGTCTGTGTTGGGCTGTCGTTCTTCTCCCTCGTGTTAGCTTCAGAAATAGCTGACGTATCAGGCTCTTTAATGCAGCTAGCAGGTAGGCTCTCCACGTTCTTCTTCTTGTTGTCGGCTCCCACGCTGCACATCTTGTTTACCGCGTATTTCTTGACGTTGGACTTTCAACGTGCCATTTTCCCGAGTATCAGGCTTCTTAAGAAGAAGTAACAAAGACATTTATGATTTGTTTAAGTCCCCGCTAATCACTGGTATCATGAAGGCTAATAGACTACAATGGCTGGGGCATATAGAAAGAATGGAAGATAATAGGGAAACAAAACTCGCTTACACTCAGGAAATAAATGACCGTAGACCCCGAGGTAGACCAAGAAGGCGGTGGAGAGATAATATACATACAGACCTACAAGCACTTGGAATCAACGACTGGCAAGAGAAGGTCCACCAGAGAGACGAATGGAGACAGATTGTATTTGCAGCAAAGAACCTCAATGGCTCGGAACGCTGAAGAAGAAGAATCAAGCTTCTTAACAGAATAATTCGACTTGACTTGTTAGCGCTCGCAGTGCGAATGAAAAGGACGCGACGACACCGCGCACATAACATATTAAGCGTCTGCCTAAGTAAGCATCGCATCTGCGCGCTCACCGACCGAATTCCGCACCTGCGCGCACCGACCGAATTCCGCACCTGCGCGCGCACCGACCGAATTCCGCACCTGCTCGCGCACCGACCGAATTCATCACTTGCGCGCGCACCGACCGAATTCCGCACCTGCGCGCGCACCGACTTAATTCCGCACCTATTTCCTTTCTCCCCCAACGTTCTCACGATATTTCTCTCTCGTGTTTATTTCTCCTTAACCTTCTCCCAATATGTTCTCCCGCAACCTTCACCTACATTTTACATTTTTCATTATTAACATTTATTAACCTTATTAACTAATCTGCATTTTCAGTATTTGTTTTTTTTTTTAAACATTCCTACTCAGGTTTTGATCCATCTTACCGTTGGCTTAACGTTTCCTGAGTCCAATTCCCTGAGTCCAGTTCCCTATTGATTGAGCAATCCTCGCGTTCTTCAAAATGTGCTCAATGAATAATTATAAACACATTGCGTCATATTTACGATAAAACTAATCGAACCTGCACAAAATATATACTCTTAGAAGACTTCCTCAAGAGAATCAAATCAACAGTCTGCAGAGTTTCTACGACATAATCATTTTTCTTTTTATACTATTATTAAACTAACATGTCCCCCATTTGTTCTTTGCCTAGTGTCTAAGTATGCCTGGCTGTAAATATTGAAAACTCGAAGTTATTAATAAAATAAATTGTTGTCCGACAACTATTATAATAGTTATGAAATCCTCAAGTTTCCCTTCATATCTGATGGCAGGTCTTGCTCTCAATACCATATAAAGAGTTATATAATTAAATAATGAAAATTTTCTTGTGGCTTAGCGGTAATGAACGCAATGCACAATCGTGACACACTGTTAGGATTCAGCAGCAGGTGATTCGGAAGTAATGTGTAAGAAAGTAATGTGTGGAAAAAAAAACTGAACGTAAAATTGCTTCGAAAATTACACAAGAACAATAAATGCTGGGGTTGACAATGACATTCTATAACGGATATACTTCTTCTTCTTTCTTCTTTTGTATGCTTGCTTGCTTGCTTGGTTGTGTTCGTTGGCTTGAGCTCCAACGCGAAGTCCTGTATGTCGGATGAAGGCATCCTGTTGTCCAACATCAGTGTGATGTCATACAGGACCTGAGGTTTGCGTGAGTATCCGTTGTCCCATGTCTAGCTTATTGGCGTGCAGACTGGTGGTTCCTCCCCGTACAGGCAGACACTC
Source organism: Cepaea nemoralis (assembly GCA_014155875.1). NCBI lineage: Eukaryota > Metazoa > Mollusca > Gastropoda > Stylommatophora > Helicidae > Cepaea > Cepaea nemoralis. Next base: position 31,241 of record JACEFZ010005619.1, read on the forward strand.
TCCGACTTCGGAGGAATCGGCGATCCTACTGACTTTAGCCAGGACCCCGAAGGGACCTGTTGCCCAGGACGCTCAACGAGGACGCGTCAATAGGTCTTGGCTAGTATATAACCCGGCCTTGGTGCCTTGGAAACACCTCTGCGTTCCATGTCTCTTGTATGAATTTAACTGTCTTTTTTAGTTAACTCAGCGGTTCATGAGTTTATCTTCCACTGTGGAATGGACAGACAACAAATTTATTCAGAATTCAATCAATCAATCAATCAATCATGTGCCATGATGGATAGCGTGGGCGGTCATGACTCGCCATTTCACTCGATCACCAGAGTCGTGGATCAGCTCAGTGTTCCTGTCTCGTCCATGCCATGTGGCCAAGCCATCCAGGTATTTTCCTCTCGGTCTTTCTCTTGGTCTGTTCCCCTCGATCTTGCCAGTTGTCACTAAGTTCTCCAATCCATTTCTTCTCGTAACATGTCCAAAAAATTATGACTCTCTACGTCTAATTTCTTTAATCAATTTACGATTTTCATTTGTCTCCTGTAGTACTTGGTCATTAGAATTCCCTCCCGATATTCGGCATTGCATCAGCAAACAAGTTAAAGTTAATATGTATTCAGAACATCCGTCTTTCCTGGGGCAACGTACGACTGTGAGTCGTGGACCATCTTTCCTGTCTCAACATCAAAATGGGAGTCGTGGACAATCTTTCCTGTGGCAACATATGAATGTGAGTCGTGGACCATCTTTCCTGCAGCAACACAGGAATGTCAGTCGTGGACCATCTTTCCTTCACCAACATACGAGTGCGAGTCGTGGATCATTTTTCCTGTGACAACATTCGAATGCCAGTCGTGGACCATCTTTTCTGTGGCAACACATGACTATGTGTCATGGACCATCTTCCTTGTGGCAACACACAAATGGGAGTCGCGGAACTTCTTACCTGTGGGAACACACGAATGTGAGTCATGGACCATCATTCCTGTTTCAACAATCGCATGTGAGTTGTGGAGCATCTTTCCTGAGCAAACATTCTTATGTGAGTCGTGGACCATCTTTCATGTGGCAACATATGAATTTGAGTCGTGGACAATCTTTCCTGTAACAGCATACGAATTTGAGTCGTGGACCATCTTTCCTGTGGCAAAAGGACCAATTTATGTACTACTAAATTTTGCACCTGTGCACGACCCTACTAAATTACGCACTTGCGTGCACATCTACCAAATTCCGCACCTGCACTTATACATAATAAATTATGCCACTCCGCCTGCACCTAGCATATTACGCACCTGCGTGTGTACTAAACATATTATTAATTTACGCACTGACCAAAATTATGCACTTACGCATGCACGCACCAAGTAACACCGTTACCATGTTATGCATCTGCATCTACGAAATTATGCACCTATAAAATTACTCGCTACGCTCGCAGTTAACAAATTACGCACCTGCCAAAGTAATTACCGCTCCTGCGCGCGAAATGACCGAATTCAACACCTACGCGAGCATCGACCGAATTCCGCACCTGCGTGCGCACCGACCTAATTAGACACCTGCGCGCCCACCGACTGAATTCCACACATGCGCGCGCACCGACTGTTTTATGCACCTTTGCGCGTAACGACCAAATTCCGCACCTGCATGCGCACGACCGAATTCCGCACCAGCGCGCACCGACCGAATTCCGCACCTGCACGCGCACCGAACGAATTCCGCAACTATGCGCGCACTGACCGAATTCCGCACCTGTGTGCGCACCGACCAAATTCCGCACCTTTTTCCTTTCTCCCGCAGAGGTCTCCCGATATTTCTCTCTCCTCTTTATTTCTCCCTGACTTAGTCCCAATATTTTCTCCCGCAATCTTCACTCACATTTTAAATTGTTCATTATTAACCTTTGTATATTCTGCATTTTCAACTGTTTTTTGTTTCTTTGTAAATTCCTAGTCAGGATTTGATCCATCGTACTGTTGGCTTAATTTTCCCAGAGTCCAGTTCCCTATTGTTTGAGCAATCCTCACGTTCTACAAAATCTAGTCAATGAATAGTTATATACACATTGCTTCATATTTACGATAAAACTAATCGAACCTGCACAAAATATATGCACTCTTAGAAGAATTCCACAAGAGAATCAAATCAACAGTCTGCAGAGTTTCTACGAAAGAATCAAACATTTTAAAAATTCTTTTTATATTATTATTAAACTAACATGTCGCCCCTTTGTTCTTTGCTTTGTGTCTGAGTATTGCCTGGCTGTAAATGTTGAAAACTCGAAATTATAAATATTAAAAAAAAATTGTTGTACGATACCTATTTTAATAGTTCTGAATTCAGCAGCATGTGATTTGGAAGTAATGTATAAGATAGTAATGAGGGGGGGGGGGGAAACTTGAACGTACAATTGCTTAGAAAATTACACACTGCCAATAAATTCTGGGGTTGACAGCGGACTTCTATAACGGACATACAACAAACTTATTTAGAATTATCTCTCGATATTCGGCATTGCACTAGCAAACTAGTTAACGTTAATATTTGTTCAGAACTTCCATCTTTCTTATGGCAACATACGAATGTGAGTCGTGGACCGAATTTCGACTCAGAATCAGAATTACCAGACCACATAAATAGTCTGAACGAAGTGTGTATGGAACATAACATGAAAATTAGCACAAGTAAAACAGAGGTAATGATTATAACCAAAGAAGAAGGCACAATAAACGTTAATCTGGACGAACACCCTCTGAATCAAGTAAAGAGCTGCAAGTACCTAGGAGTATAATATCATCCAATGGCAAATCAGTAGACGAAGTCAAAAATAGATGCAATATGGCTAACCAATTCACTGGACAAATGGCACCAATACTAAAGAACAAACATGTATCAATAGCCACTAAGAAAGCACTATACAACACAATCTCCCTACCAACTCTATGCTACCAATGCCAAATCCAATGGCCCCCAAGTGCCAGGGTCTGTATCTGGGTCTATCTGAATGAGCTACTATCAATACTTGTGTAGCAACACTTCTCGTGTCCAACAGGGGATGATTCCTTCTTCTCTTCTTCTCCAGTCAGAACCCTGGTAATCTCGCAGCACATGAGTATATCATGGTTACTCGATCATACGTCATAAACCTCACCCACTCGAACTGCAGGTAACTCGAACAAGAGTGAACACAAAGACTGTTATAAGTTTCCTACGTATAATATACACAATCACATAATCGAAGATATCATCACTTATTCGACAGTCACATCACATTACACTACATCACAGATTACATGCGTGGCTCAATATAGAGCCATAACGCTGTCTACTTTTCACCATGTCCACACAGGACGATGGATCAACGCCGACTGCCCTGGCCCGAGCTCACTTCCTGTCACCTGGGAAGTGAGTTCCAACGTTTTTCACGTTGTGTGGAAAGCCCCTGCTTTCCACGTTCCCGTGTTCAATTCTGAACACAGTCGCAACCTGTACTCTGTGACCCAGGCTATAAACTGAACCATGCCATGACGTCGTCAGGCTCATGGCACCGGACAATGACAGAAAAGGAAAAAAGAAACATCACAACAACAGAAATGAGATTCCTGAGAAGAATACTCAATGTATCAAGAAGAGAGAAAAGAGGAAATGAAGAAATTAGGACTAAAGGTGGGGTGATAGCAGCGCTAGATTTCATCAGAAAACAACAGGTTAAATGGTTTGGCCCTATAACTAGATTACCATCTAACTGTATACCACAACAAGCAATAATGTACAGACAAGACGGAAGCAGAGAAGAGGCTGGCCACGTAAACTATGGATAGAGGGAATTACAGAAACCATGGGAACCCCGATATATGAAGCACATGCATGAACACTCTCCCGCTGTTTATGCCTCACTTCGACACCACATGATACAAGAGGAACCTGATGAGATGATGAGACCAGTGACAACAACAGTCCAAAACTTATCAATTACAATACGAAATACACATTAACGTTAAGGCAATGTTAACCTCTCTAAGAGGCAAACGAAGCCCCCGCCGATTCACAGCGAAAGTTAATGGACAGTGTGTAGTGCAGGAGAGCCTGGCCTATGATACCACGACGTCTAGTTTGAGATGGCGGTGGAGAAAATCACCGGCACGTTCCGCTGGCTGGAGGACAAACAGCACACGTCTTGATTGTACCTGACGCATAGAAAATGCTTGGAAAGGCAAAGACAGACATGTTATATTAAACAATCAAAGATTAGGAGCATCCATTGCTGGGTCTGCACCGTTGGGTGGAGTTTTGGTGCATAATCAGGTAGACATGGTCAGGGCCTTTGGGGTCATGTTTATAGCGTGGATGAATAAAAAAAATGATCATGGCCTGGAGAGAATCGTTTGACATAAAGTGAATAGAGGATCTGACTGTAACAGGATGGCCTCGGTTGTTGTGAATGAACACAGCCCCGAGGTATCCCAGTCACACACGTGTATACTAACCTCAGGGGTTGGACAGGTAGATACACTGATACTACTATTATTGACCCCCTCTGCAAGGTGACAAGTGTTATTGGTCTACAGGCCCCTCCCAGATCCTAAACCTCTACCATCTACCCTCTACCTTGGAACTTTAAACTCTCAGGCCTCGTCTAAGTTCACACCTAATAACTGTATAGAAGACATGTCAACAATTCAACAATTTAAAGTACACTATAGACACAGGTCAGACAGGAACGTCCTGATAGGAGAGGATCTATATACAATACAGAGAAAAGGTTAGAGACAGAGTCAGAGATGATCCCTGGGTCATCATGAGGCGTAGCAGAAGATTTGCGGGGTGTTTCCGTCGAGTCGGTCCAATAGACTCACCCGGCTCTTTCCCAGCACTGCTGTCTGGAACACTTGTGGACTTATCTGCCGCAAGCAACCGGTGATCATATAATGGGATTTAGCCACCAGGACCTCCGATGACTGGACTAAGAGCACACCTTCACAAATGCGAGAATTGTCAATACCTATTGTCTCTATGACTGCTCTGCCTACAGAGTCTGGATGGGAGACCCTCGACCATGAGGTATCCCCTGATGCACCTGGACAATAGCTGAAAACATAGTCTTGCAACATGCACTATAATGTCACTGCATAATATACCCTTGGTTGGGCGACGTTGACTCTCAATCGCATGACTATAATAGAGAATCGAGGATGAAGTATTTCCTAAAGTCTGCAAAGTGTCTCTGGAGGGTTTCTCCTCTCTAGTAGATGGCTACATGCATAGATGACTGGAACTCAGGATTGACCGGACTCCACCTGAGTCTGATCTAGAACAATGTCTTGCAATCATGATAACAAGTATCTAATGTTATGAAAATAATCTGAGTGTCTGGTAGAACTGATGAGGATCTATCACTGTGGAATATCTAAGGTTTCTACTGGTATATCATAAGGTTCGGTGTCGTTCAACAATAATACTCTAGCTGAGGTGCTCCCAGAGCGATGACGTTTCCCCAGCCGGGGTTGTCCTCTGGATCGAGCAAATAAACACAATCTTCCATTGGAAGCTCAGCTTCATTGTAGAAGTCATATACAACACAGGTTCATTGTAGCATTTATATACCACACCTTCATTGTAGAATACATCTACCACATAGGTTCCTGGTAGAATTCATATACCACCCAGGTTCATTGTAGAATTAATATACAACAGAGCTTAGTTGTAGAATTCCTGAACAAGCCATCTTCATTGTAGAATTCCTCTACAACACATCTTCATTGTAGAATTCCTCTACAACACATCTTCATGGTAGAATTAATCTACAACACAGGCAACACCTGAAAGGAAAGAGCGGTAGGTGAGAGCATTCGGTACCAACTCGGATTAACATGCTAACATCCACTCCAAAATTGCCTTCAGCATTACTATGTAATCTATATACTTACATAGGCAATCATCCCTATATAAATACTGGAAGCATGTCTAGACATCCGATGTAGGATGGCACCTGAATCAGCCCGTCGGAAGGATTGGGTTCCGAAAAGTTCGAGTCTGATCTGACTGCAGACTCATACTCCTACCTTACTCTTGTCTTTGGATGGTTGTGTGAAGAACTGTACTATTTCTATTTACACTGTTTTGCACTATTTTACGCTTTTACACACTGTTTTGGTTGGAGGAGACCACTGCGACACACGTTGTCTTCATCGACAACTCAGGGGGTTTGCTAGGTGAGGTGGGGAAGTAAGTGTTTCTTGTGGAGTGGCTCGCCTCGCTTCAGAGGTCACAGATTATTAGAGTTGTATGGTTTTTGCCCTGGCCATGCGGGGGTGCGGGGGAATGAACAAGCTGATAGGCTGGTAGGGAATGCACCTCTTGGTGGTCGATAATCTATGGACAGGGTGGAGGTAGTCGTGCGCCTGTGAGGCCGAGTGTAGAGGGTGGAGGAGAAGATTGAGAACCCATATGTGGGAGAGGGGGTGGGATTGCGGGGAATTGGCGGGGGTGGTCTGGTGGGAGTCTCAGGGCTGAGAGGGAGGAACAGGGGGGATTTCAATCAGATAGCGTTGGGAACTATTAGTAGTGTGACTCTTCGTTGACTGTTGAACGAGGGGACGGAGCGCATATGGGAATGTCCTGGGTGCAGTGATGTCGATTCTTGGCTCAACTCAAATCAACTCAACTTAAAGGACTGATTGTTTCTACCAGTGTTGTAACGCTGAGTTTTAATTTTGCTTCTAAGAATAAAGGGTTAATGATTTTCATGGGATAAGTGGACATCGCTGTGGTGTAATTTGTTTTAAATACCACAGACCAGGTTACCCTTTCCTGTCACCAATGGAGTCAAGCAAGGCTGTGTCCTGGCACCAACGCTATTCAGCCTCATGTTTTCAGCTATGCCTGCCGCTTCTTTCGTAAACAACGACATTGGAATAGATATCAACTATCGCATTAATGGAAAGCTGTTCAGTCTCAGAAGGCTGAAAGCTAACACCAACAAAAAAAAAAAACACACTCACACAGTCGACACTTCACAAAGCTCTTGTTTGCTGACGATTGCGCTCTATATGTCAACTCAGAGGCATACACATGCCATGACTCAATGTAATAGTATGGCATATTAAAATGTAGTAACACCTAAGCGCGTGAAAAATGCGGATCATGATCTGCGTGGCGCACACCGAGTGGTCTCTGAAACGGAAACAAGATCCTTGAAGGTGATTGAGACAAGCAGTCAATCTGTGGTTGAGGTTTCAGATGGAAACACCACATTGTGAAGAAGGCATTTCATAGTACCGCTTTAATAATTTTAAGATTGTTAAAGTAGAAGTGGTTTTATAAATGTGATATTGAAGTGTATTATAAAAATGAATATCTGATTATTGTAACTGCGTTGGTATAATAGAAGATGAAACTGTTCAGCGTTATGTCAAGTTTATATATCTCACTCTGTGACTCTTGGTATGACAGTGGAGAAAGTGAAAGAGTTAGATGCAAACAGTCTCTCAGAACTCAGCAAATAATCATTTAACTCTGCGGAGTCATTAACAACATCCTGTGCCCAGCCAGCCTGGGGACACCGTGCCAAAGTACAGTCCTGGTTTGAACAACCACTTGAGGACACAGGCATAAGTATAACTATCTGTAGGCGGCAAATATGAACGGGCCAAAACAATGAAATAGCCACGGCGTTAACAACATGTATCAAATACCCAAATAACCACCAAAGCGACCCGTGGCAACATACAATACAACGCTTCAGCTTTCTCGTATGCCCGTATCAACTTTTGGCTCAATGTCAACTTGGAACAGACTGTAGCGATGTACCAGCCAGCTCCAGGCCCACTTCACACCGAGCCTAATATCAAAGTGAATGGTCATAGACTAAGTGTCAAATTCACCCATGTTGGCAGCACTGTGTCACAAGCTGCCAGAATTGGCGACGAACTGAATACAAGAATCTCCACGGCCAGCGCGGCCATTGGAAGACTGTATGTACAAGAATGTGTGTGACAGAAATTGAATAAGCCTGCATACAAAGCTGAAGGTTTACAAAGCAGTCGTATTATCCACACTGCTATATGCTTGTGAAACTGGACTGTTTAGCAGCGACACGCTAGGAAATTAAACCACTTCCACACAGTCTGCTTTATGTAGCTACTGAAGACCAAATGGCAAGACAAGATCCCAGACACTAAAGTCCTAGAAAGAGCAACCATGCCCAGTATCCACACTCTACTAATGAAGAATCAGATTCGCTGAGCTGGTCACATGGCTCACTTGCCAGATCACAAACTCCCTAATATAATTTGTTCACAGTGAGTTGAGTTGGGGTAAACGCTCATAGGACGACCAGAGGAAACACTTTATAGACTGAAGATATCGCTCAAAGCTTTTGGAATTCATCACGACATGTGGGAGACTGCAGCCGAGAATCGAAATTCATGGCGTACATCATTACACAATGGTGTAGCCATTTGCAAAGTTAACATGGCTTCAAAGCTGTGGGAATAAAAGACTTAAAAAAAAAAAATCACCACAGGAGATTCTCCACCTGGGACGTCAAGTATTCTTTGCCCTCATTGTCGAAGAGCATTTCGAGCCAAAATAAGCCTTGGCAACCATCTCAGAATTCGCGGCTCAAAACGTCCATGCCCACGATATGAAATGAATACACCCATCCATTATGTGCCATGCCGATAGGCGTGGGCGGTCATGTTCTGCCATCTCACTCGATCACCAGAGTCGTGGATCAGCTCTGTGTTCCTGTCTCGACCATGTCATGTGGCCAAGCCATCCAGGTATTTACTTCTCGGTCTTCCCCTTGGTCTGTTCCCTTCAGTCTTGCCAGTTGTCACCAAGTTCTCCAATTCATTTCTTCTCATAACATGCCCAAAAAATTTTGACTGTCTACGTCTAGTGACTCCAATCAATTTACGATCTTCATTTGTTTCTTGAAAGACTTGTTCATTAGTTTTTCTGTCTGCCCATGGTATTCTTTGCATTTTCCTCAGAAACCACATTTCCACAGCCATCATCAGCTGTTTTTCAGCTTGACTGCTTATTGTCCACGCTTCACTTCCATACAAAAGTATAGGTTCTATGTATCACTTCAACATAATGGTCATCATCATACTTGATGGACAAACACCAATAGTAGTGTATCTGCCAATACTTACCAAGCGTCTGCTCCAGAGACTGGACGTAAATAGCAAGTTCGTAACATATCTTTTACAGGACGTTGCAATCAACCCTTACATTTATTAGCATTTGTAATTTACTTGTAAATTTTAGTTCAATAGTTTGCTATTTGTCGGTCTCCGTAGCAAAGGCATTTCGGACGCGATTCGTAAGCCCGCTTACCCACGTTCGAAACACAGCTGTGACCGATATGGCAGCAGACCGCGTTGCGCTGGATTTTAGCGAGTTGGTATGGGAGCCGGTGGTTCAGAAAGCAATGGCAAACTGCTGAACGTAAATTTGCCAAGACATCAACAACAGCAGTACAATACTTGTGTTGAAAGCGATGTCCTGTAAAAAGGATATGACAAAAAAAAAACGTTTGCTATTTGTATATGTTGTATATGTTGTTTTCTCACCGGATCTCTAATTCCTCTATAGCGAAGTTATAATGAGAGAGATCACGGAGAGACCAGGAATAATGTTCGGAGGTTATAATATAAACAATATACGCTATGCAAATGTCACAGTGTTGATGGTGGATAATGCAAAAGATCTACATCAATTGTTGGACATTGTAGTAACAGAGAGTGCAAAGAAAGGACCCTCCTTTAATATCAAGAAAACAGTAACAATGGTGATATCAAAGAAAAAGGTGACACCCATATGTGAAATAGAGATAGACGGGAAAATTCTTCACCAAGTGGATAGTTTTAAATATCTAGGGCCATTTATAACATCAGATGGAAGATACACAACATAGATTAAGAGCAGAATAGGACAAGCAAAGGCTGAATTTCATAAAATGAAGACTATCCTATGCAATAAATCACTATCATTGAATGTAAGAAAGAGAGTGCTTAATTTAAGTACTATGTAGAACCTAGTTTGCTGTGTGGCTGTAAATCTTGGAATATAAAGAAATAAATTAGGAAGAACTTAGAACAACAGAGATGTGGTTCCTGAGACGAATGTTGCGAATTCCTTGGACTGCCAAAGTAACTAACAACAACTACCTGAAAGAGGATAATGAATCTAGAACATTATATACAACAATGCCCAAACTACAACATATCCTGGCGAACCTTCTGGCCTAGAGAGACAACAGTGGAAGATAAACTCTATGGACCGCTGAATGAACTAAAAAAGACTGTTAGATTCATACAAGAGACAACATTGCAGTTATAAACATATTTCAGGCGAACGAAAGAAGAAGATATACAACAATAAGAAAAAGGCAAACAGCTTTCTTTCGTCATGTGATGTGATGGGAGGCATTGGAGAGCAACGTGACAACTGGAAAGATCGAGGGGACGAGAGGCAGAGGCAGAGGCAGAGGCAAACCAAGAGAAATGAAGCTGGATGGATTAAGACGGTGGCATGGAGAAATGTTAACAGCGGAGTTGAACCAGAAAACCAAAGACCGAGATCTGTGGAGAGTCATGAACGCCTACGCCAGCCGACATGGCACTTGATGATGATAATGAGTTTGCTATTATTTTATATATGTGCCAAAACTTCATTATGTGTTGTATCTATCCACCACTACCATTTAATACGCTACTTCAAAACCCACATCTCCACCATCATTAGAAGACATAGTGCAGGTGTTTATATTGATGATTCTCATACTTTAGTATTCTTACTTTCTTTTACCCCAACAGACATCGGAAATGAAGGCATGGATTTACCGGTCACTGGCGTTTTCCGACTGTACAACACACAGCTGAACTTGCAGACAGTAAGTTGAATTTGTTGATTGCTTCCCGATTGGTTTGTTTTAGCACACGTGACTGGTGGGTCGGGTTATTCTTATGTGTCCGCATTCTTCAACAAGTGAATCAGTACATTTATATTGGAACAGTCATAACATCTGATGGGAGATGCCTTGAAGAGATTAGAATAAGAATCGCCATGGCGAAAGTAGCCTTTAGCAAGATGAAAAACATTCTGACCAATAAAAAGATGTCAGTTGAAACGAAAGAAAGAGTCTTGAGGTGCTACATAGAGCCTATTCTTTTGTATGGATGTGAAACTTGGACAATGAGCAGTCAAGCTGAAAAACATTTGATGGCTGCAGACATGTGGTTTCTGAGGAAAATGCAAAGAGTACCATGGACAGATAGAAAAACCAATGACCAAGTACTACAGGAGACAAATGAAAATCGTAAATTGATTAGAGAAATTAGACGTAGACAGTCAAAATATATTGGGCATGTTATGAGAAGAAATGGATTGGAGAACTTAGTGACAACTGTCAAGATCGAAGGGAACAGACCAAGAGGAAGACCGAGAGGAAAATACCTGGATGGCTTGGCCACATGGCATGGACGAGACAGGAACATCGAGCTGATCTACGACTCTGGTGATCGAGTGAAATGGCGAGTCATGACCGCCCACGCTTTCCGGCATGGCACACGATTGATTGATTGATTCGCATTCGTTGTTAGTTCTTAACCACTAGCTAGAGCCACGGGCGGACTGGCTCTAAAAATATTGCTTGTCATGACAGTGAAGATTTCATGTAGTACATTGTCAAATACTCGTGTCAAGCGTTTTATTCTGTCCAAGAGTTTGCACTAAAGCTACTGCTGTCTTATATATATATATATATATAGCAATATTATAGTTTTTGATTTTCCTCAGTGTTCTCTTACCCGGTGCTGTACTGTCTTTCTTAAATATATTTATGATTGCATACCCCTAGATATTGAATTACTATGACCTCATTGAGAGCCGCAGTAGCCTAGTGGCTAGACTTCCGCCTGGGTTCGTTATGGGTTTGAATCCGTATTGGGGCCGATGTGTAAAATTGACCAGGGCTCCCATGTTGACCCAACCTGACATGGAAATCAGGATATGTCCTGGGAAGTAAAGGCGGTCGGTGAGATACTGACCACATCAAATATCAAGTGCCGAGTGTTCTATAGAAATATTGGGCTAACAACATGTTCCCTGCAGACCTCGAGGCGTGTAAAGGGGTCAATGTCTTTACCTTTCCTTATATCCTAGCTAGGATGTGTGCGAATATATACTTTTAGTTGTGTTGATGTTGTTTGTCCATCAAGAATGATGATGACTATTCATTTCATCCAGCGGGGTTAAAGGTATGGATCCGTGAGTTCTAAGATGGCTGATAAGGCCTATTTTGGCCCGAAATGTTCTTTGACAATGTGGACAAAGAATGCTTGACGTCTCTGGGGGAGGATTTCCTGCAGTGGTTTTTCTTTCCTGCCTTTTCTTCACAGCTCTTGCAGTCCTGGTTGCATCACACGTGACTGCACCCTTGCGTAATGTTGCGCAATGATACTTTTAGTATCACTATTGTAACTATACCTTACCGCAGGGGCCAGCAAACTACGGCACGCGTGTTTAATATGGCACGTGAAACGATTTTCAATGGCGCGCTGAATGAATTTGTAATACAGTATATGATCTCATTAAACAGTTTTAATTAAATAGAAGCTCGCCGTTGTTACAGAATCAGATTTCTGGCTCTAAATGTTATCGCTAAGCACAAACATGGAGAGCCACGACTTCTGCCCTTTGCGCCGCCTTAGGCCCAAGAGGAAAGACTAGACTAGATACAATCCTTGTAAAGTGATTCTGCTTTACCATTGCTACAAAACAAAAGTTGTTAGACTTTGTAAGAAGAAATGTGCGATCTGATGTAAAGAAAGTGAGTTTGAAGCAATCTTGAGTGTGAATGACCTTGACGAAGTTCTATTTGCGTCCCATCATTCTCTTCTCTCCAGACCACCCCCTCTTTAAGTCTCCAAGTTGTTGCGTACTTAGTGCAGTCCCCTGATTGTAGCTCGAAAGTTGTTGGTGTTAAGATAATTAATACGGTGGTGTTAAAATGGCTTTTAAAAATGTAAATATATAATACACGCTTGTTTAAAGCTTATGAGCAAACGAATATGAATTATTCCATGCCGGACTTAGATTATCACGATGGATGACTTTACAATATTATTTCAGCACAACACTACAACGGTTGGCAAGTTGAGTGATTTTGCAACAATTCTTCAGTAGGGCATTATAAATAGGTTGCCGACCTTTCCTTACGGGCTACTAGCCTAACCTAGAGTACATACATATATATTTGTTAGTTAGTTAGTCGACAGATCATCCTCGTTGCACATCGAACCATTCAGTCCATAAGTGCTCGGATCCCCTCCTCAGCAAATCCCGCAGCGTGTAGCGGCTAACAAACACCAGGTCTGTGTTGGTTTATTCTTTGGCTTTCTGCGAAGTGTTCTTGTTTGGCCACCCCTCTTTTAATTTGCTGTTCTCGCAGTCTGGCCATGGTTGTAGATTCACAGTCATAGCTTGGTTCACGCAAAAGTCTTACTTCTCGTAGAGCATTCAGAATGTCAGCCTGGTCCATGGCGAGTCCACCCTCCACCGTAGCCTCACCTGCGAGCTTGTCAGCCCGCTCATTTCCTTGAACTCCCGCATGCCCTGGCACGAAGATGAAACTAATCTTTGCCAGCCGAGACCGTTACAGAGACAGCAACCATTCTCTTCGGATCCACCCCACCTCTATCCTCAAGATCATGTTCATTGAGTCGCTAAGCAAGCATGCCCTAGTGAATGTCTGTGTCTCGAGCCATGTTATTGTTTTACTTACTGCCATGACTTCCATAGTCAGGCTACTTGTGGTTTCAGTGAAAGCACCAGAGGCCTCCTTCACAATTCTAACTTCGGCCCGAGCCGTAAAGGCTCATGAGCTTCTTCTAGCGAATTCTCGAAAATCAACGCTTGTACTTCAGCCTCCACAGCAGCCGGATTTTCTTGTCTGCATTTTTTATCTAGTTGGATGCAAACTGAAAAGGATGTGCAGAAATCTGTTGGCACTTTTACCCACTCCTCGCCAGGTTCTAAGTCCTCAAGTGAACACACCTGTTGAAGAATGTCTTCGGCTTGACCCATCCACGACAGTCCTCTTTTTAACCTGCTGCCCTTCACCTTCATAATTTCACTATGCAGTGGATGTTGTGTGTTTGCATTAACTCTGAGGTAGGTGCGTGCTCTGCAAATTTGTATTCTGTCTTCAATGGTTGGAAAATCAAGAAGCCTTGCATGCTGTATCTCTTGTACATCCAAGAATAATGCGCATAGCTTCATTCTGTATCCTTTACATCCTTTCTATCTGCTTACGGCTGAGAGTCAGGATTGCCATTGCATACTCAAAAACAGACATGACTAGCCCCTCATACAGAAGACCTAGATGGCGCTGCTCACAGTTTGCTGCCGCCATCACCCGCATCGCAGCCAAACCCCTCTTGGCCTTTGTTATCACCTGGTCTATGTGCTCATTATAAGCAAGGCTTCGATCAAACCGTATCCCCAGGTAATTCATTGCCTGCGTTCTTTCTACCGTCTCTGAACACAGCTTTACAGTTGGTGTTGGAGTGTTGACAATATGATTATTCAACGAGAACCAAGTCACTGTTGCCTTTGTTGGGTTGACCATTGCCCCAGCTTCATCACACCAAGTACTTATGCGATTGAGTTCGGTTTGTAGTTCCACAGCAACCTGCTCTCTATCCTTACCCTGACGATACACTAAAACATCATCGGCATATGACAATGTCCTACCAGATCCAGTGATCTGCTCACTGGTGATTCTCACTGTATAGGCGTTGAACAGTGCCATAGATAATGGTGATCCCTGTGGTAGGCCAGGATATATTGATGTTAGTTCCGAAGTCCAACTGCTAAATCTAAAAAAAAACTACTTTCCGTTGGAAGAGGGCTGCATCAATCCAACTAAGGAGGAATGGACTTATTTTGAGTTCAAGAAGCTGAAGCATTAAAATATCCAATGGTACTCTGTTGTACGCGTCCCCAAGATCAATCGCTGCAGCAAAGGTTTCAATGGCTGAGTAGAAACCTTCATAGACATCATGGGCAAAAGCTGCTGCATTCGTCCAGGTTTCTCTTTTTGGACGGTGCCCACCCAGGGTAGGTGGGAAAACACCTTGCCTCTCTAGATGGCTTGATATTTTCCTGGCAATTAACTTCCCCAGCAGCTTGCCTATTGTATTCTGCATGGTTATAACTCGATATCCCTGAATGTTTGTGTGGTCTTTGCCAGGCTTCGGCAAGGGAATCAGATAGCTGTGTAACCACTCCTCCTTGATGCTAGTACTCCCTATACTGTTGTTTTACATGTCTGCTAGTTTCTCTAGCTCGTTGTCTGTACACCTATTTATGTCGTCGTATCTTATGCCATCAGGACCTGGAGCGCTGTTTTTTGATCGTCGAAGCACAGCCTTGATTTCTTTCACTGTCACTGTGTCTTCATCCGAAGTGTTCTGGGCTTTGCCTGTCTGAGGTGACCTCCTTGGCAAGATTTTGGCCTCCCATGTCTGTCTGGTTGCTCTTCTAGATAGCGTTCAAAGAGGGCTTTGCCCTTGTCCTCGTCAGTCCTCTGCCAGATGAGGTTAGCACCTTGGAAGAAGTCAGACATGATTTTATTCTTGACTACCCCACTCATGCTTTTATGTAGTCGCCGGAACAGTTTCAATGACTTGTCTGTGCTTACTCTTTGACACATCTCTGCCAATTTTTCACTTTTAACCACCTTGACCAGTTTTTTTTAATAGCTTACTTTCGTGTGCATCTCTCTTTCTAAGTGCATGCAGAGACTAGGATGGCCAGCTCTGTTCTTCTTGGCATTTTGCCATCTCTTTAAAACGCTACGCTTATCCACTGAAGCCTTCTCCACATCGAAATTCCACCAAGGTGGCTGCTTCCAGCTTTTTTTTCCTGCCTTGAAGCGTTCTGAGTTTGTCACGTCTTAATTTACTCACCACATCTTGCTATGTACTGTCATACTTGAAAGTCTTGACCGTTAGCTTGTGCTGCCTGGTTCTGCCTGTCTCCACCAATATGCTGCAAGGGTGGTGGTCGCTGCCGTGGTGTCCTAGGACACCCTATCTACACACTGTAGTGAGTGAAGGAGAAACCAGCGCCAGATCAATAGCACTGTCCTCATCGCCTGGACGGCTTGCTGTCCTGGTGACACAGCCACTGTCGATGCAGAACAGGTCAGTGGTTTCAAGTGCAGTCTTGAGCTCCTCCCCCTGTGTGTTGGAGGAAATGTTTCCCCATGATCTGCCTTTAGCGTTGAAATCGCCACAGAAAATAACATTTCTCTCTTTACCTAATATGTCACTTAAGCACTGCCACTTCTGGGAATCCATACTCGCGTTGCGGGCATAAGTATTAACCAACATAAATGGTAGACTGGATTTAACTCTTAACGCCTGTATTTGTATATCGTCACTGTCCCAACTGGACATGTCAAGCTCTGACACCACCATGCTGTAGCGAATGAGAATCGCCATTCCCAGATGTCGTCTGTTGTAGAAACATTGGAAGCCGGCAATTCGGAGTAGCTGATCGCCCAGTCTCGTCTCCTGGAGCGCTACAATGTCATTCCTGTAAACCAGGGTTTCTAGAATAGAGCGCAGTTCGAATACAGGGTACGGATATTCCCGAGTCCCAGGGCCATGTGTTTAATGCAAGTTAGTACCTATCCGTTTTTGTTTATAGTCTGAATAAAATTAGTGGAACTGCGGTAAAACTGTGGACATGTAACAATAAAAAATAACACAAAGTAAGGCAGCTTTTTAGAACACAATTACGAAAACTCAGGACGCCTTCATAAGCACATATATACATACACAATCACAATATATAATCACGGAGAAGACTACAGTGACTACATTAAGGCTTAATAACGGGAAGAATAAACAGATGAAAAAATTAGAACAATGCATAGAAAAATGAAAAGAAAAAAAAAAACTTAAAAAATGTGTTTCTTATCTCATAGTCCCAGGATGTAATAACATGCATCTTCTCATTGATACTTTTATTGACACCCTTGGGTGTCTGTAGTGTCGTAGGGACCGTGTAGGTGATGGTAACGGTTCAGTGAAGATCACAGGTAAATGCGTGGAAGTGGAACAGGAAAAAGGAGAGGAAGGTAAGACGGGAAACTGGGAGCAATGGAAATATGATGGTGGGCCGAGAGTGAAAACTAAGAAGGAGTGCCATGGTGGATATCCATACAATATATTGGTGGGTGCCAGTAAAGTTTTGGCATGGTATGCGAATGTCAAGCAACAATGATGTGTGCATCTATGTATGATTGTGACAATAGCGAAACACACTATCTGTGCTCCTTTATGTTTGTAACAAAGACATACTAAATCTGATTGGACTTATATGTGTGAGCGAACATACATACAACACACATACATCAACAAACATTCATACAACCGTATTCATATATATATATATATATATATATATATATATATATATATAATATATATATATATATATATATATATATATATATATATATATATATATATATATATGAGAAAGGAGAGAGAG
The DNA here is from genome assembly GCA_014155875.1 of Cepaea nemoralis. NCBI lineage: Eukaryota > Metazoa > Mollusca > Gastropoda > Stylommatophora > Helicidae > Cepaea > Cepaea nemoralis. The sequence continues at coordinate 48,818 of JACEFZ010005619.1, forward strand.
AGAGAGAAAGAGAGAGAGAGAGAGAGAGAGAGAGGAGAGAGAGAGAGAGAGAGAGAGAGAGAGAGAATTTACTATTATGACTCAAATGTGAAATTCCTCTGTATTGTTTGCAGTCTCTCTTACTGTCGTTCCCCCCCCCCCCCCCCCCCCAAATTTGGTTAATTATGGTTAATTAATTTTATTCAGACATGTTCTACCCAAACATGTTTAAACAGTCTGTCTAGCCATGCTGTTCCTACTTCACATGCTGCTTTAATTAGTTCATTTGGTATTCGTCTTGTCCCGGTGATTTATTCAAAGCGGCTAATATGGGTTCTTTCAATTTCTTCTTTCAAATATCTGACTCTAGTTTTTCGATGGGATCTGTGCCAGTTTCTTGGAATCCCGTGTCATCTATTGGATGTTGAGAAGTTAGAAGTACTGCCTTAATCTTTTTTTTTTTTTTTTGCATATCCTTTACAGGACATTGCTGTCAACACCAGCATCTTTCAACTGTATGTTGATGTCTTGGCAAGATTACGCTCAGCAGTTTGCCATTGATTTCTGAGCGGCCGGCTCACATACCCCGTAAGTTATCGATGCGATTCGAACCACCGCTGATTCTTACCGTCATCACGTTAACCCACGAGAGTATACGAGATTACGGAGAAAAGCCTTAATCTTTACAGGACTTACTTTTTGTTCACTTATTGGTTTTCAGTTTTCCCTGTTAATTATTTCAGTTGGGTTAAAAGGCTTTCATTGCACTAATCTGTTTGCAGAAGACTCCTTGTAGTTTTTATTAAGGGTTTCTCCTAATTTCTTGCAGTCTTTTGTTTTTCAATCTTTATTATCTATTCATGTATCTTCTTGCTATTTTATTTTCGATGTAATCATGATCCTGTTTGCTTTTCACCCACTTTTTATATTTTTCATTTTTGTCTTTTAAGGGTGACCTTTCCTCTTCATTCCACTACCTTGTTATCTTCTGTATCTGTGTTTTGCGTGATTATGTGGTCCCACATGCTATTTTTGGAACTGGCATCACACTTCATTATTCCATGGTCTGAATTATTTGAAGGCCTTATCTGTGAAAGGACCATCTTTTACGTTTTATAAAACTGTAAATAAGAAAACATCTGGCAGAAGTAACTTCCTTGTCTGACAACCTCTTAATCTGATTATAGCCGATCAACACAAAAAACATCCTTCATTGCCGAACTAAAATGGTGTATTTTTTTTCTGTCAGTAATATGTTTTGCAATGAAGTTTCAGCACACATCGTAATCAAGTACCGTACCAACTGGCGTAGGTGTTCATGTCTCTACATATCTCTGTCCTTGGTGCCCTGAATCAAATATGCTGATGATATTCTTCCATGTCAGCGTCTCAGCCCATCCAGCATCAATTTTCTTAGTTTGCATCTGCCTCTTTTCTCCCCATACTTTCCAGTAGTTACGGTGTTCTCAACGCCTCTCTTCTCATGACATGACCAAAGAATGATTTTTGTCCCTTTCGTATAATTGAGTTGTATATAATGATCTACTGTCATTAGCCTCTTCCATGCAATCGCTGTTAGTTCACAATATTCGTCTGATGAACCACATGTCCGTTGCCTCTAAGCTCTTCCTAATTATTCCATTCACATTCCATGATTCCCTTCCATACAGCAAAATAGGTTCTATATAATATTTCACACTCTCTTTCTTACATTAAATGGTAATGGCTTTTGGTGTTTTGAAATGCAGCATTCGTTTGGCCTATTACGTTCTTATATCTCTGTGAAGCATCTTCTATCTGATGTAACATTTGCCCTTAGCTTTCAGCGCTAGATGATTGAAGTGTGGCGGTGTTTCTAGAACATTCCCAAGAACAAGTTTCATTATTCTGTACTACACACCTACTATGTGTTCACAAATCCTCATCGAGACGGATGTTTACATTGACTGGGCCTCCCACGTGAGCACACCTAAAATGGGTACCTTAAAATGGCATGGGATGTAAAGGGGTCATACTGACAACATTTCCCATCGAGCACCGACTGGCTTAAAATATAAAGTTAGCCTGTATATGCAATACGCCTAAAGGTTTGGAAATTGGTTTTGTTGTTCTTTTACTTACCATTTACCTGATTATTTCCATGCCAAGTGTTAGGGCCATTTATTCAATTACCATATATAAAATGCGCACATATTGTATTAAACCACTTCATCCTTGTCGTAATGTTAACTTGTTCTGTCTCACACACAGCTTGTATTAACCTATTGTATCACTGCAGTGACATTAACTGGTCTGTCTCTCCCATATCTTGTCTTAGCCGAATTTCTCTAAGCCGTAACTTTAACTTATTCTGTCCCACCCACAACTTGTATTAACCCATTCTATCATTGTCGTAACTGTAACTGTACTGTCCCACTAACTTCTTACATTAACCCATTCTATTACTGTCGTCACTTTTATTGTTATGTCTAATTGGTTTTGATTATACTGTACTTGTTTGTCCTTTAGAATGAAGCAATATATCTGTTTAACAAGAAGTACTTGGATAAGTTTATGTGAAGGTGCCAGTTATCAGGAGTAGGGAGAGAGAGAGAGAGAGAGAGAGAGAGAGAGAGAGAGAGAGAGAGAGAAACAGAGAGACGAGGGAGAGAGAGAGAGAGAGAGAGAGAGAGAGAGAGATAGATAGATAGAGAAACAGAGAGACGAGGGATGTGTGTATGGGCGGAGGATATGTGTATGGGACGGATGCGGGGGATGTGTGTTTGGGTTGGGGATATGTGTGGGTGGGTGGAGATGTGTGGATGGTTTGAGGAAGTATGTGTGGATGGCGGGGTTGTGTGCGTAGGGTATTGTGTGGGTGGATTGGGGATGCAAGGGCGGGTGGGGAGAAGTGTATGGTGTGTGGGTTTGAGATATGTGTGCGGTGTGTTGGTGGGGGATGTGTGCATGGTGTGTGGGTCGGGGGTATTTTTGTGGTGGTATGGGTGAGGATATGTGTGTGGGTGGGGGATAGTGTGTCGTGTGGGGGATGTGTGTGATGGGTGCGGGGAATGTGTGTATGGATGGGGGATTTGTGTGGGTGAGTAGGAGATGTGTGGTGGTTGGGGGAAGTATGTGTTGGTGGTGGGCGTGTGTGGGTAGGAGATGTGTGCGTGGATGGGGAATGTGTGGGTGGGGGTGTGTGAGTGCTTATGAGGGATGTGTAGGTGGGTGAGGGATGTGTATGTGTCGGGGTGGGATGCCGTGAGTGGGTGGAGGATTTTGGGGTGGGTAAGGTTTGTT
>JACEFZ010005620.1:0-79978 GCA_014155875.1 Cepaea nemoralis
AAAAAAAACTTAAAGCCCAAACTAAATTTTGGGGTAGAATGTGTTACTTAACCACATCGAGACACCTTAACAAAATATGTGACACTATCACAGAAAGAACTTTGACACTGATAACAATCAGACACCTTATCTTAGAAGACAAACACCAACGATTACGACACCACCAGAAACAAATCACCTTACAAAGGAGACTTGGACAGGAATAGTTGCAACAAAAATAAGTCGCCTTACAGAAACCAACAGAAAACAAGGAGAACTTTAACAGTCATTCGCCACTCGGCATTACATAGATGAAGGCTGCCCACAAATAAACTATTTACACAGGATGAACTCTCGCGGATTTCTTCTCCGATATCGTATGGTGGGATGATGTATGGAGCAGTTGATGTGTGAAAGAGATGATGTATGCAGGAGATGAGGTATGCAGAGACTGATGATTGTACAAGATGGTGTGTGGACAGAAGATCGTGTATTTATAGTAGATGAAGTATGCAGGAGATGACATATGTACGAACGAACGAACGAACGAAAAATATTTATTTTCAAAGGATTACAAATTGGGCACGCAGGCCCATCTTACATTCGGCCTTCCAATCACTCATCTTTCGTTCATCAACTGTGCATGTTACATTAACAAAGGAAAACAACTTTGTTAATTGGATGTTGTAAACATAAATAATGCATATTACCATTTTATGAGACAGGCAGACACATGTACACACGCACATTCATAAACACACACGCACACATAATACCTGCTTACATACTTACATCATGTGCACAAACTCTCACAGTTATGCACACACTCAATAACATACAAATACACACTCCCTCGCATACACTGCATGCATGCATACACACACACACACACACACAAACATATACAAATACATATACAAGTATACACACACATACACACACATACACACACATACACATACACACAAATACACATGCACATACACACATACCCACACACACATGCATACACACATACACATGCTTATACTCACTTACACACCCGCGCATATACACACGTGACACACATACACACGTACACGTACCCACATACATATACATACACACATACATACATACACACATACGCAGATAACACACATACACAACATGCAAACACATACACGCAAGTACACACATATGCATATACACATACACACACGAACATACACACATACACACGCATTTACACACATGCGCACATATATACACCACACACACCCCACACACACATACACACCCATACACCTACATGCACACACTACACATATACCCACTTACAAACATACGTATATACACATACAGACATGCAACACACACACACACACATAAACACACATACACACAAACACATACACAAGCACACACAGCCACACATATACACACATACATACATACATACACATACACACATACACGCACATACACCCACATACACATACTCACATATACACATATATAAACACACAGACATAGACACACCCACCCACATACATACCAACGTACACACACTTACACACATACCCATATACACACACGTACACACATACAGACATGTACACACATAAACACACACACATACACACAAGCACACACACATACACATAGAAGCACACATACAAGTACGCACACTTACATACACACAATCACACATACATACACACACATATATATACACACATACACCCACACACACACATATAAACCCGCACACACATACACACAACACTATATATAAACACACACATAGACACACATTTACACATACACACATACACACATGCACACACATAGACACTCATACACACATACACACTTACACACATATAAACACACACATACAGACACACATAGACACGCATACACACGCATACACACCAACACACATACACACACACACACACATAGACACACTTATAGGCACATACATCCTTCTTCGTCCCGTAAAATGGAACGTGTTTTTTCCGAAATGTGTATGGATTAAGTGTGTTTTCGTGGTGAAATGGAGTTCGGACCGTGCAACGGAGTTCGTGCACGCGCGCCCGGACTTCCTTCGGTGTATCATCGGCGCCCGGTGGCGATAGTTAAGCCTAACATGACGACAAGACGACCAGCAAGGACACAACGTGGTAAGAGGGCGGGCGCGCGCAGAAAATGTGTTTAAAATGTGACAGACTGGGTATCGGAAACGTTCGAGTACTGTACTGGAACTGTGCATCATTTAGTCAACGCCGACCCATTCTTGAAAAACTACTCTACGGAAACGATATTGTAGTCATACAAGAAACACAGCTCGGCGACGGAACAGTCAATGTCGAGGGATTTCAGAGATTCTTTAACAGGCGGCACCTCGGACAGGCCATTCTGGTCCGCGATAACATACTAGTGTCTGAGATCGATATGTCTTCCTGGAACAGTGATGCCCTGCAAGTGCAGGCATTAAGAATAATGACACCAGTGCAGCTTGTAATCGTGAACGTTTATGCGCGAAATGGGAAGGTCGACGTGCGACAATGGCAGAGTTTGTTCGATATGGATGAAAGGCATATCATCTACTGTGGAGACTTCAATGCCAGAGGCAGTCAATGGGGGAATTGCATCACCAATAGACAGGGAGAAGATCTGGAGGACGCCCTGGCATCTGCTGCCCAAATCTGTCTGAATGATGGGAAGGTCACTAGAATAGCCACTCGACCAGGTGACTCTGACAGCGTCATTGACTTGGCTCTGGTGTCGCCCACCATCGCACCAAGGTGCCGGTGGGGCACACTGGGATACCACGATAGTGACCACTACCCTTGTGTCATCCTGATCAAGAAAGACGGAGCCATGAGTCAAAGAAACAAGACAAATGCATTCCCGTACGACAACACTGGTCAAGACGCCATAAGCAAGATTGTAGCAGAGTCTTCAAACTAGAGAGGAGAATCCTCACACCAAAGTAGAAGACAAAGACTAACCCTTAAGAAAGTCTATCCACTGAAGGAAAAGAAGACGGTGTTGGCTCGTAGAATAGGAGTATGGGTTATTTGGCCCAGAAAATGTCAACTTTCCTAACAATGGCACAGACACCAGAAAGTAAAACTTGAAGCTGCACACTTTGGGAAAAGACAGCAGGTTTATTTATCTGGGCTACTATTGCCTGTGATAGAATTACAGCCCCCAGAGAATTATCATAACTCAAGAAATGAATTCTCACTCTAAATAATCAAACACCAATCTTACATAAACTGTATACTAATAAATGGAACTCTAAGAGCAATTTGAAAGAGCAAAATAAAAGTGTAATGTTTATTTGATGCTGTTGAAGCTGAAATAAAAAGAATTGGCACTTCTCTTTAAGTGTTGGATGTGCCTAGAGCTCTTTCTGTATGCAGTGGTAGAGTGTAACCTAGTTTTAGGTCCTAACTGAAGGCTTCAGTGGTCAATGGTTTTTGGCAAGGTTGGCAACAGGAACTTATCTGAGTGCTGCATGGAGCCAGAATCTTCTCTGCTTCTGCCTAGTGGTCAGCCACTCACTGGCTCTTCTAGTCAGTAGCTCGGTGATGAAAGCATTGTGGTGCAGTAGCAACTCTGGTAGCCTCTCAAGCCTACAATTATTTATTGGATCACCAAAGCATGGGCCTAACAGTTTATAACAGACAAGTCGTAGAATTTGCCTTTTAGCAAGTATGATAAAATTTGGAGTCGACCGTCTTCGCTAGGCCCGCATGGTGAAATGCCAGAAAGTCTGCTGGCCAGGCGCGGGCAGGTGTCTACCGCGTTTTCATTGGTCGGCTCCTGCCTTTTCATTGGTCAACCTTTGACCCCTACTGCCAGCCATTGTCTGTACCATGACTAAGCAATATTTGATCGGTGTAAGGTAACGTTTTACCACCCCCGAATATTTCCTGATAGGCATTCACAGACATAGTTATAAAATTAATATTAAAAGAAGGCAACATTTATAATTCCATCCATAATACTCTACTGTTTGCATATGCAGAATAGATGGGGTTCAAGTGCACCGCGACAAAGATCAGAAGAAGAAAACTAACTTCCTCCCGCAGGAGACAAGAAAGATGGTTGCAGCCACCATGGTGGAATGGAGAGGTCGAGAAGGCATGGCTGGGAAAGAGTCAGGCTGTCAAAGACTGACAAAAGGCCAGAAAGGCTAACATGCCACAGGTTGAGTTGGCGAACTTGAAGACTGAGGTCGATAGGACGACGACTTTATTCAAATCCTGCGCCAAACAGGCCAAGGCCGAGAAATGGGACGAGTTCTGCAGGAAGGTGTGCTCCGAGCGATCTCTTACGACATTCTGGCGCCTCCACAAGAGCATGAACGGTGCTGCACAACGTAGGGGTATTCCAGACTTTCAAGGCACAGACCTCGCATGGAAAAAGTCGGATGCGGATAATTAAAGGTAAGGCCCTTCTTGCACGCTACATAGAACAGACTGACCAGAAAGACGAGCCCGCCAGACAGAGGACCACAACGACACTCTCTCAGTTGTGCGAGGGGGTCGGGACAGACGAAGAATGGACAATCACAGCTGAGATATTGCGTGCGATGCTCAAGAAATCACCTAACACCGCCCCAGGCCCAGGCGGCATCCGATATGGTGACCTACTGGTGATATCAGATGATGACATGGAAGAACTGGCCAGATAATTCAACACCAGTATCCGGAGGGGTCAGGTCAAAGAAGAATGGCTACACAGATACTTGCTGCCGCTGCCAAAACCGAACAAAGACCATTCCAAGATAAGCGGCTACAGAATCATTACGATGCAGAATACTGTTGGCAAGCTACTGGAGAAAATTGTAGCACACAGACTTGCTTGGGACTTGGAACAGCTCGGCTGCTTCCCGCCCACACTTGGAGGATACAGACGCAACAAAGAGTCATGGCTGAATACGGTGGTCTTTGCTCAAGATGTTTACGAAGGATTTCAGGTCAGAGAAGAGACATGTGGCGGCCGCCATAGACTTAGAGGACGCATATAACAGAGTATCTTTCGAGCACTTGATGCAAACCCTCCTCAGACTGAAAGTGCACCCTTACCTTGTACGATGGATAGCTGCAGTTCTGCTCCAAAGGAAGGTGGTGCTAAGATGCGGGAGTTGGTCTTCTGAGCCGATAACGATATGTCCAGGATTGCCGCAGGGTTCACCACTGTCACCAGTACTATTCAACGTGTATACGGTGCCGATCACTGAACAACAGTTGGACGGGAGGGGTAGGACTCTGTCATTCGTTGACGACATCCTCGTGTATCGACAGGGTCGAGATAGACATGCAGTTGCCAATGATATGCAGGGCTAACTAGATCGAATTTCCTCATGGTGTGCTGATGCCGACGCCCTTGTCAACCCTGCAAAGGCAACGGTTACATGGTTCTCACTAAACAACCATATTGTGAAAACAGACCTGCCTGCAGTAAGAATGGATGGGAGAATTTTGAGTAGAACCCAGTCAATGACATATCTTGGCGTGAGGCTTGATCCTAGCCTGTCCTTCAGAGATCATGTTGATTATGTCATAACGAAGGCTCGAAAAGGTTTGTCAGCAATGAGAGTCATGGCGACTGCCAATATCGAGCAAAGTCTGCTAATACTTCTGTTCCAGGGACTTGTGCTTTCACGCATCGAGTATGCCCTGGCCATCCTCACTGTCAGCCCTACACAGATTGGAAGACTTGAAAAGGTACAAAACGAAGCCATGCGCATCATTTGGGCTGCACGAGAGACACCAGCTGTATAGCAATGAGATACCTCCTTGACTTCCCGACAATGGAACACAGGATCAAGATCTGGAGAGCTCGTGCATACTTAAAAATAAGTGCAGATGAGCAGCACCCTCTGCATGACGCTATATTCAGAGAAAAGGGTGACAGGCTAAAGAGGGGCAAATCATGGATGGGTCGGGCGGAAGATGTCGTCAGACAGGTCTGCAGTCTTACCAGTATCAACCCCGGCAAGGAATGGGTGCAGGTGCCTCCAGCTTTTAAGTGCACTTTCTCCTGCATTATCACACTCGACAGACGGTGCAGAGAGCAGAACCCTGCCACTGTCAATGCAGAAGTCAACGCGCTCATCTATGAACACTCAGATAGCCTCGAAGTGCTCATCTATACAGATGGATCTGTTGTAAAGCAGCAGAGAAGTGCGTGGGCATTTACAGCCCGTTCAGCGGGCCGAACCGTTCAAGAATCCAGTGGTCCCCACTCTATGACCACGAGCAGCATGACTATGGAGGTGATGGCAGTTACACAGGCTTTCATATGGCTGGAATCACAGTATTATACCAACGTGTGTGTACTAAGTGACTCAATGAGCATGATTCAGAAGGTCGAAGCTGGATCTGTACGTATACAGTGGACTGAATCGCTGCGGATCTGAGCACATATGGACATGTCCGGAGTGCAATGAAGATACCCCTACTGATAACTGATAACTGAACTGATAACAGATAACTGATTATCTACAGAAGATGAGGTATGCAGGAGATATTGTATGTAGAGGAGATGATGTATGTAGAGGAGATGATGCATGTAGAGAAGATGGTGATTGTAGACTAACAGTCATCGCTTGATTCTCGTAAACGACTTACATCTCGCAGAGCATTCAGAATGTCTGCCTTCCACCGTAACACTACCAGCAAGCCTGTCAGCCTGCTCATTTCCTTGTACACCCGCATGCCCTGGCACGAAAATAAAACTAATCTTTACCAACCGAGACCGCTCCAGAGGTCTCTTCGGACCCACCCTATCTCTATCTTCCTGAGCATACTCATTGAGTCACTAAGGACACATGCCCGATTGAATGTCTGTGTCTCGAGCCATGTTATTGCTTTACTTACTGCCATGACTTCCATAGTTAGGCTACTTGTGGTCAACACAAAAGCACCAGACTCTTCCTTCACAATTTTCCTCCGTCCTGAGCCGTAAAGGCCCATGAACTTCTCACTCCTCGATCGACCGACCCATCCGTGTAAATGACAGCGTCATCCTCTAAAGAATTCTCGAAGATCAGAACCTGTACTTCCGCCTCCACAGCAGCCGGATTTTCTTGTCTGCATTTTCTGTCTAGTTGGATGCACACTGAAAAGGATGTACAGAGTTCTGTTGGCACTTATACCCACTCCTCGCCAGGTTCTAAGTCCTGAAGTGAACACGCCTGCTGAAGAATGTCTTCGGCTTGACCCATCCACGACTTTCCTCTTTTAATCTGCTGCCCTTTACCATCTTAATTTTGCTATGCAGTGGATGTTGTGTGTTTGCATTGACTCTGAGGTAGGCACGTGCTCGGCTAATTTGTATTATGTTCCTCATGGTTGGAAAATCAAGAAGGTAGCGCATCGCCCTGCATGCTGTATTTCTTGTACATCCAAGAATAATACGAATCGCTTCGTTCTGTATCATTTTCATCCTTTCCATCTGCGTATGGCTGAGAGTCAGGATTGCCATACTCCAAAACAGAAAGTATCAGACCCTCGTAAAGAAGACATAGATGGCGCTGCTCACAGTTTGCCGCCGCCTCACCCGCATCGCAGCCAAACCCCGCCTGGTCTTTGTTATCACTTGGTCTACGTGCTTAGTATAAGCGAGGCTTCGATCAAATCGTATCCCCAGGTAATTCATTGCCTGCATTCTTTCCACCGTCTCAGAACCCAGATTTACAGTTGGTGTTGGGGTGTTGACAATATGATTATTCAACGAGAACCAAGTCACTGTTGCCTTTGTTGGGTTGACCATAGCCCCAGTTTCAACACACCAAGTACTTATGCGATTGAGTTCGGTTTGTAGTTCCACAGCAACCTGATCTCTATGCTTACCCTGACGAATCAATAAAACATCGTCTTCATACGACAATGCCCTCCATGGTCCTATGATTTGCTCACTGGTGATTCTCACAGTGTAGGCGTTGAAAAGCACCGGAGATAATGGTGATCCCTGTGGTAGGCCACGATATACTGTTGGTTTCGAAGTCCAGCTGCCACATCTAAAAACTACTTTCCGTTGGAAGAGGGCTGCAGCGATCCAACTAAAATGGAAGGGATTTATCTTGAGTTCCAGAAGTTGAAGCATTAAAAACTCCAGTGGTACTCTGTTGTACGCGTCCTCAAGATCAATCGCTGCAGCAAATGTTTCAATGCCTGAGTGAAAACCTTCATAAACATCATGGGCAAAAACTGCTGCATTGGCCCAGGTTTCTCTTTTTGGACGGATCCTTTTCAGGGTAGGTGGGATAACACCTTGCTTCTCTAGCTGGCTTGATATTTTCCTGGCAATTAACTTCTCCAGCAGCTTGCCTGTTGTATTCTGCATGGTTATAACTCGATATCCCTGAATTTTTGTGTGGTCTTTGCCAGGCTTCGGCAAGGGAATCAGATAGCTGTGTAACCATCCTCCTTGATGTTAGTGTAACAAGCTACGTGGAGGGTCCCAAGTAACTATGTAACAATATTTCAATATTATTCTATTGCCCTGGCTGGGATAGGTTTTTGCTTGCCAACCCTCCTCCGTTCCCTGGACTCACTGTCACTCTGTCTTTCAACCTCGGGACCTAACCTCTAAGGTGTATTTCTGGCTGCCGCATAAATAACATGGCGATCGTCAGAATAACTTGAAAGTAATTTTATTAACCTAATCAAGAACAGCACAGGAAAACATCAAGGCAGATAAAACAGATAGTTCTAAACAGACACAACAAGGATAACGTTCAGGCACAGAGCCTCAGGTAGCTATCTTCACAGACCCAGCTTCATACACTGTCCGATCCGTCCACATACAGCTCACCGCGTGTGCAAGAATCTCCTTCCTTCCAGGTAATTGGTTGTACGTACAACAGCCTTCTGTAGAACCAAACTTCCAAGTTTCCATGGACCACAGTCTTTAGTAATCAAATGTTCTAGGGAAGTGCCATGGAATCACTTGGCATAATGTCAGGTAGGAAATAATGTCCTGGAGAATAGTTCTCATATAATAATGGGTGTGTCTGAGTGATTGGCGGGGTCCAGCCAATAATACAAAAGGACTCAATCCAAGCGTATCGAGATGACTGGTGATGTGTCAGTACAGCTGATGGTCATTCTTTCAAGGTCAGCAGTGGCTCTATCTCGTAGAGATCATATCCTTAGAGCTGGCATGGCCCAAACCTTGCCATGGCATAGTCATAAACATACTTTCTGCGTAGAGCCCTGTCGAGACCTTCAGCTCTGTTCATACTTCCAAAAGAAGGACCCTGGAAAGGACAAACATTTGTGAGAGTCTCCAGCCTAAACTTCTGGTACAGCCTACATGGAGACTCCTAATGGTCTCAGCACATCAGTTGCCATAACAAAATATATACATAATAATACTAATCAAGAGCCCTGATTGAATTGGCCCGACCTGACAAGAGGTCCTGGATTGGCAGCGTCTTTCCTAGACTAGGCCTTCAGCTTGACGAGGTCTTGTCGTTTGACCCTAGGAACCTTTTGCATATAAGACTCACTCTCCACACTCATACCAAGCCTTTATTATTATTGGGCACATTCATGTCCATGCTTCCCTCTCACTTGCAAACCATGCCTTTCTCACAACCAAGATCTTGTGGTGTGGTGCGCCTAGTAATCTGTGTGTTTCTCCCCGTTAACTAATAGTATAGTAGTGGGGTTGTATGGCACGCAGTGTAGTTCCCCATTCCCAGCAAGAATATGAAAGAAGATACTACCTCTTCCGGCTGCTGCTCTTGTCTGAGCTGTCGCCGCAATGTACCGGCAGTGCCTCACCTAACACGTAGATTCAGAGGAATGCAGGTTCTCTCAATAAGATAACGAAGTTTATTTATAATCCCCACATCATCCTATCGACTAAAAGACGAAAGAGATAGCACCGTGGATAGCCTCTTCCGGCTCAAGAAGATAGATCATAGATTGGTGGACCCCATCCCCAAGGAGCCCTTCCCTCCTTCCGGCACACCGTAGCTATCTAATGTGCTTATATTTAAAAGAGAGATGCTACTAAGTAACGGTAAGCCGTAGGAAGAAAGATATCACTCGTCTATCAGCTGCCAAGAACCAGCGATATCATTTGGTAACTACTTATTCTTCAGATGTGTTCCCTTGCCATGCCAAGATCAAGACGCGTAGCCAGATTGGCTAACGGTCACCCCTTCCCAATATGGCAAGACTGCTGTTTCGCCATATCCTCTCAGTCTTTAAGACAATAGAGATTTATAAGTGCAAAACTAATTACAACCTAAGATTACCTTTCTTAGGCCATCAGTATTCTGCCTTTAGAATGTCGCAATCTTTAACTTGGACTCTTGACATTAGGCAGTAGATAACGATCAGTAGAAACGGACATGAATCCTCCAGAAGCCGCACCAGTGCACATTTGGCGCAGGGCGCTCCATCGGGTCTACCCGAAAGAACCAAACATATATTTACTCGCTCCATGTAAAGATTGTGTTATGAAGGTAACCCAAAGAACTATCTTTCATGGAGATTGAGCGAACAAGAGAACTGAGAGCTTCCGAAAGCCGTTTCCCCCTGTTTTCCCAAAATCAAAGAAGGCATGAGGACATGAGCCACTGGCGTTTCGCCACATAGGCCCCATCTTAAGAAAGTCGAACCCTACGAACTTTCGACTACCAGAGGTTCTGTTCGAATGACCCCACCCTCACATTCAACCATAGGATGTCGTGATAGGAAATCCGCTCCCACATTCTCCCTTCCGGGGATGTATTCGACCGTGAACTGATACGGTTGTAGGAGCAATGACCATCTCATTAACCTCGCGTTCAGTTTCTTAGAAGTTGCCAAAAAGGTCAGAGGTTGATGGTCGGACTGCACTTTGAACGGTACTCCATACAGATAAGGTTGAAATTTCTGTACCGCCCACACTAGAGCCAGACATTCCCGTTCGACTGTGGAGTAATTCCGTTCGGCGGGTAACAGTTTTCTACTTGCATACGCCACCGGACATAGCACCGAAGCATCATCTCGCCCTTCCTGCAACAAAGTTGCCCCAATCCCTATGTTACTCGCGTCGGTTCTTAGAACAAACGTTTTCTCCAAATTTGGGAGTTGCAGGACTGGCCTATCCACCAAAGCCTGTTTCAGCCTCCCATAAGCTTCTTCACAGCTCGGGGTCCAGATTATAAGATCTGGCGATCCTTTCTTCAGAGTCTCGGTTAACGGCGCCGCAATTTCGTTGAACTTTGGAATAAATTTCTGGTAAAACCCACACAGAGACAAGAAAGACCTAACATCTTTTTTGGATTTAGGACGGGGTGCGAGACGGACCTTTTCAATATTCTTTTCTTCCGGTACCAGTCCCCCTGGGGTAATAGTATGTCCCAGAAATTCCAAGGATTGATAGCCAATCATGCATTTGGCTGGACGGGCGGTTAACCCTTCCTCTTTTAACCTTTTGAAGATCTGTCCCAAGGACCTCAGGTGATCACTCAGATTGTCAGACGCGATGAGAATATCATCCATAAACGAGACCACAGAGGGATCCTTTAAAGGGTCTAATAACATTCTCATCATGCGAGTGAACACACTGGGCGCATTGCTCAGCCCAAATGGCATCACCTTGAATTCGTAATGCCCGCTCGGAGTACTGAAGGCGAGCCAGGGGCGAACCTCGGGTTTCACAGGGATCTGATAATATCCCCTGCTTAGATCAATTTTTGAAAAGTACTTTGCCTTATTTAGTCTGGCAAACAGTTGATTTGTGTTCGGTAACGGTTCAACTTGGAATGTCGTACATCTGTTTAAATGCCTGTAATCAATACATAGGCGGTGCTCCCCACTGGGCTTCCTCAACAAGACAACCCCGGCATTATAAGGAGAAGTCGAAGGAGTGATGATGTCATCGTCCAGAAGCTTCTGGATTTCAGCTTCCAGGGCCTTCTCTTTCGAAAAGGGCACTGGATATATTTTTTGGCGAACAGGGTCTTGGGTAGTCAGAGTCATATTAAACTCGACTAACCCTGTTCGCCCTGGCCGATCGGTAAGAATCTGCTGATGGGACTCCAACAAACGGATGACCCGGTCGGTGTCTTCAGCCGACAGATCAGGATTAATATGTACATCCCTATAGGTTTCCCCAGAGTTTAAAGGATACTCCCTATCCGCGTCTTCGCCCGATTCAGTTTCCATCGCGACCGCCATAGTCATAAGTGGGAGAGAGGTACCATCAGATCGTTCTTCATACTTTTTGAGGAGGTTAATGTGGAAGATTTTAGATTTCCCCCTGATCCGGATGGCATAGTTGGTTCGGGACACAACCCTTTCCACCGGGAAAGGTCCCTGCCAACCAATTTCGAGTTTATTGGAACCCACTGGAAGTAACAACAGAACCCGATCCCCCACTTTAAGAGACCTATCTTTTGTCCTTCTATTGTAGTAGGCCGCGTGTCTCTTTCTGGCTGCCCTTAGATTCTGAGCTGCCAAAGCCCAACCCGTCTGGAGTTTCTTCTTTAACTCTTCGACGTATTTATATGAGGATACAACTTCTTCGGAAGTTTCTTCCTCTGTCCAACATCTCAATAGGGCTTCTAAGGGACCCTTAATAGGTCTCCCGAATAGTAGAGTGGCTGGTGGCAACCCGGTCGACCCATGGGGAACCTCCCGATAGGCGAACAAGGCGGCTGAGATATACTCATCCCATCTGTCTGGTTTCTCTTGAGCCAGCTTCCGAAGCATGGTCATCAAGGTACCATTAAACCTCTCTACTTGCCCATTAGACTGAGGGTGGTACGGGCTTGTGTGAATGTGGTTAGTCTGGAAGATACGAAAGACTTCTTCCATCAGCTTACCACAGAACTGAGACCCATTGTCCGTTAGGATCTGGTTGGGAAATCCCAACCGAGTAAAGGTCTCCATCAGTGCATCAGCCACTCGCTTAGAGTCGATTGTGGCCAAAGGTATCGCCTCACCCCACATGGAACAGCAATCCACCATCGTGAGAATGTACTTATTCCTCTTCCTAGTCCGAGGAAGAGGACCAACAAGATCGATGGCAACTCTCTCGAAAGGAGAGTTCATAATGGGCATGTCACCCAAGACTACCGGAGCCGTCCAGTGTTTTGGTGCCACACGCTGACACTCTGGGCACGACTTGACGTACCTACGCACGTCTCCAGTCATCCCTGGCCAGTAGTAATGGCAGGAAATGCGCTGGAGAGTTGCCCCGACACCCATATGTCCACTGAAAGAAATGGTGTGTCCCATATGAAGAAGCTGTTCCCGATAAGCCTTAGGAACTACCAGCTGTCCATGCTGGCGTTCCTCCACTCCGGCTCTCCGGTACAGTAACCGATTCTTCATATAATACTGACCCCGTCTTGGTGGGTCAGAACTTTTTGGCAACTGGTTGAAGCAAGGTTGCAAAGTAGCATCCTGGCTTTGAGCAGCTCGTAACTCCCCAGGCAAGGGATTCACGATCAAGGCCGGCGTCTGCTCATCCTCCGATTGAGATCTGGTTTGCATCGCCCCTACGTACATGGGTTCGGTTGGAATCCCTAGAAAGACGTAGCGACAACCCAAGATCATTGGGAAGATAGGATCGAGCAGAACGGCTGCCTGTATAGTGCCGGTAACATATTTTGATTTGATGTCCACCTTCGCAATTGGAAGAGACATCGCCACCGCACTCTTTGTCGCCGTTTGAATCTCAATAGATTCCCCGGTTAACTGCTCTGGGCTCACTAAGTGTGATGAAATTACAGCCTCAAACTGCAGACCTGTGTCATAGAGACACTCAACTGGTTGTCCGTTCACAAGTATCGTTTCTACTACTGGTGGTTTCTCTGAATCTTTGTTCTCAAGACCCCTCCCTTCTACCTCCTTGTTAGACCCTTCCCCGGTTTCTACAAGACAGGCAGCATAGTGAGAGTTTTTCTGTTTGCGCCGGCAATCGGCCGTATTGTGTGTGGGAGATTTGCAGTAGGCGCACCACTTTTCACTCCACTTTCTTTTAGGAGATCCAGGTGGACTCTTACCAGAGGGTTTCTTAATTGGAACTTTATCGAAAGGATCCTCCTTTTTAGTGTGGGTTGTTTTAGGGTTCTTCTTCTTTCCAGACCAAGTGTCTGGTGATCGGGGATTGGGTTGTGACAGTTCCCCAGTATCTCCATGAGCTAGCACATACCTTTCCGCTAATGTATTTACCAAGTCTAACTTCTCTGCCCCATTTTCTAGCAAGAAAGTTTGCAATGGCTTCGGCATCATCCTTTTCATTTGGTCCACGACCACTAATTCTTCTAAACTTTCATAGTCGTTAGCAAAGCCAGCTAATGACATCCACTTCAAAAGGTAAGACTTCAGTCGAACACTGTAGGCTGCGAACATCTCCCCTGGTTCTCTCTTCGACTTTCTGAACTGCTGTCGATAATTATGAGCTGTCATCTGGAACCTTTTCAATAATGCTTTCTCCAGAGCTTCATAGTCATTCTCCATACCAGGTGGCAACCTTGAGTAGACCTCGTACGCGGTCCCCCTCAGGCCCTGCGAGAGTTTCAAGTTCCATTTCCCACGTTCCAGTCCCATAGCCAAAGCCATCGACTGGAATTTTTGAAGATACTGGTCGATCTTCTCTTTGTGTTCATCGAACGGGAGCAAAGGGAACTTCATTGCCTGGTATGGACCGCCACTAGGAGTTGTTGAGTCAGGTAGAACTGTGCCTCCCACTGCACCCTCGCTTTCCTTGGCAGTTTTAGCTCTAAGCTCCAACTCCCTCATGCGGAACTCATGGTCTCTGACGGCCTGTTCTGCTTCCCTTTTCTTAGTTTCGCTCTCAGCTTCCATTTTCTTAGCTTCGCGGTCAGCTTCTATTTTCTTAGCTTCACGCTCGATCTCAAATTTCCTAGCTTCGCGCTCAGCCTGTCTGAAGTCTCTTTCAACTTCCTGAACATATTTTTGTAACTCTACACCATCGTAGCCCATCTCTCGACCTTTAGCCTGTACTTCTGCAACATTAAATTTCGCTGATGCCATCTTAACTCAGCGGGTAAATGTATACAATTCTATATCAAAACTTTATCGTTCAAATAACAATTGGATAGTTTATACGACCACAACACGTCATATGTCGGTCAGTCTGTGTCAGGCAGAGTACAGACAATAGCCAGGCACGGTAGGCAGAACCTATTGATAGTAGACAAGGATATCTGTCCCCTATCACTATATCAGCCAGAACTCCACCAGGATTTCAAATATCCCGGGACGTGCCCCCAGAAATTGTAACAAGCTACGTGGAGGGTCCCAAGTAACTATGTAACAATATTTCAATATTATTCTATTGCCCTGGCTGGGATAGGTTTTTGCTTGCCAACCCTCCTCCGTTCCCTGGACTCACTGTCACTCTGTCTTTCAACCTCGGGACCTAACCTCTAAGGTGTATTTCTGGCTGCCGCATAAATAACATGGCGATCGTCAGAATAACTTGAAAGTAATTTTATTAACCTAATCAAGAACAGCACAGGAAAACATCAAGGCAGATAAAACAGATAGTTCTAAACAGACACAACAAGGATAACGTTCAGGCACAGAGCCTCAGGTAGCTATCTTCACAGACCCAGCTTCATACACTGTCCGATCCGTCCACATACAGCTCACCGCGTGTGCAAGAATCTCCTTCCTTCCAGGTAATTGGTTGTACGTACAACAGCCTTCTGTAGAACCAAACTTCCAAGTTTCCATGGACCACAGTCTTTAGTAATCAAATGTTCTAGGGAAGTGCCATGGAATCACTTGGCATAATGTCAGGTAGGAAATAATGTCCTGGAGAATAGTTCTCATATAATAATGGGTGTGTCTGAGTGATTGGCGGGGTCCAGCCAATAATACAAAAGGACTCAATCCAAGCGTATCGAGATGACTGGTGATGTGTCAGTACAGCTGATGGTCATTCTTTCAAGGTCAGCAGTGGCTCTATCTCGTAGAGATCATATCCTTAGAGCTGGCATGGCCCAAACCTTGCCATGGCATAGTCATAAACATACTTTCTGCGTAGAGCCCTGTCGAGACCTTCAGCTCTGTTCATACTTCCAAAAGAAGGACCCTGGAAAGGACAAACATTTGTGAGAGTCTCCAGCCTAAACTTCTGGTACAGCCTACATGGAGACTCCTAATGGTCTCAGCACATCAGTTGCCATAACAAAATATATACATAATAATACTAATCAAGAGCCCTGATTGAATTGGCCCGACCTGACAAGAGGTCCTGGATTGGCAGCGTCTTTCCTAGACTAGGCCTTCAGCTTGACGAGGTCTTGTCGTTTGACCCTAGGAACCTTTTGCATATAAGACTCACTCTCCACACTCATACCAAGCCTTTATTATTATTGGGCACATTCATGTCCATGCTTCCCTCTCACTTGCAAACCATGCCTTTCTCACAACCAAGATCTTGTGGTGTGGTGCGCCTAGTAATCTGTGTGTTTCTCCCCGTTAACTAATAGTATAGTAGTGGGGTTGTATGGCACGCAGTGTAGTTCCCCATTCCCAGCAAGAATATGAAAGAAGATACTACCTCTTCCGGCTGCTGCTCTTGTCTGAGCTGTCGCCGCAATGTACCGGCAGTGCCTCACCTAACACGTAGATTCAGAGGAATGCAGGTTCTCTCAATAAGATAACGAAGTTTATTTATAATCCCCACATCATCCTATCGACTAAAAGACGAAAGAGATAGCACCGTGGATAGCCTCTTCCGGCTCAAGAAGATAGATCATAGATTGGTGGACCCCATCCCCAAGGAGCCCTTCCCTCCTTCCGGCACACCGTAGCTATCTAATGTGCTTATATTTAAAAGAGAGATGCTACTAAGTAACGGTAAGCCGTAGGAAGAAAGATATCACTCGTCCTATCAGCTGCCAAGAACAAGCGATATCATTTGGTAACTACTTATTCTTCAGATGTGTTCCCTTGCCATGCCAAGATCAAGACGCGTAGCCAGATTGGCTAACGGTCACCCCTTCCCAATATGGCAAGACTGCTGTTTCGCCATATCCTCTCAGTCTTTAAGACAATAGAGATTTATAAGTGCAAAACTAATTACAACCTAAGATTACCTTTCTTAGGCCATCAGTATTCTGCCTTTAGAATGTCGCAATCTTTAACTTGGACTCTTGACATTAGGCAGTAGATAACGATCAGTAGAAACGGACATGAATCCTCCAGAAGCCGCACCAGTGCACATTTGGCGCAGGGCGCTCCATCGGGTCTACCCGAAAGAACCAAACATATATTTACTCGCTCCATGTAAAGATTGTGTTATGAAGGTAACCCAAAGAACTATCTTTCATGGAGATTGAGCGAACAAGAGAACTGAGAGCTTCCGAAAGCCGTTTCCCCCTGTTTTCCCAAAATCAAAGAAGGCATGAGGACATGAGCCACTGGCGTTTCGCCACAGTTAGCACTCCCTATACTGTTGTTGTACATGTCTGCTAGTTCCTCTAGCTCGTTGTCCGTACGCATATTGATGTCATATCTTATGTCATCTGGCCCTGAAGCGCTGTTTTTTGATCGTCGAAGCACAGCCTTGATCTCGTTCACTGTCACTGTGTCTGGGCCTTACAACTTTCTGAGGTAACCTCCCAGGCAAGATTTCGGCCTCTCATGTCTGTCTGGTTTCTCTGCTCTAGATAGCGATGGAAGAGGGCTTTGCCCTTGTTCTCGTCAGTCCTCTGCCAGATGAGGTCAGCACCTTTGAAGTCAGGATTACTCGTATTCTTGACTACCCCATTCATGCTTTTATGTAGTCGCCAGAACAATTTCAGTGACTTGTCTGTGCTTATTCTTTGACAATGAATGAATCACCCAAATAAACGAGAAGTAGATTGTGAGCTTTACTAAAACACGACTACAAGAGACAAATTGGACGTTGCGGCCAAAGCCTTCGTCAGCACAGGACAAACAAATACAAACCAACACAAAACTACATGAAACACACTATGACAATATTAAACTATTAAACTAATTAAAATAAAATGTACTCATCTGAATACTGTGTCCTAGCTTGGAAGGTCTGACACACGTAGGGCGCCAGTGGATCAATAGACCGGATGTATGGTACACGGGTCAAAGGTCAAGCGGGAAGGGAGTGGGGTGGAGACGCGCCCATGTGTGCGGAAAAGTGAAATTAGAGACCGGCAAAGATGTTACGGACGCAGATGACAATTAGCAATTATCGTTAAGCGCTCGAAACACAGCTGCGGAAACCTATATAGTGTTAGTACACACAGAGAGGCATGAGTGGCGGTCGTTCAGAAAATGATGGCAAAACACCGAACGTAAATCCGCCAAGAGAGTTGACTGTGATGTCATACAAAGGATCTGCCCAGATGGTGGACTGTAAGCTAGGGGTGGGAGGGGTGGGGTGGGAAGTTAAATGAAGCTGTGTTGGACATTAAGGCCGTGAGGGGAGAGTGTGCCCAACTGGAAGATGAGACGGTGTTCCAATGTCTTCCGATCCCGTTCGTGGGATGCGCATGATTTGATGGCCGTGACCTGTATGTCGGCTACGCCATGGTGGTCAGGACTGTTGAAATGTATGGATACTGGTTTCTGGGCGCCGCTGGTGATGTCAGAAAGATGTTGTCGAAATCTGTCCCCAAGACGTAATCCTGTCTCCCCGACATATCTCATGTCGCAACGTGTGCAGGTAATCGCATAGATGACGTTGCGACTTATTTTTTTTTATTTTTTTTATTCTTTGACACAACTCTGCCCACTTTTAACTTGTAACCACCTGAACCATTTTTTTTAAAAATAGCTTACTTTCGTGTGCATTTCTCATTCTAAGTGCACGCCAGGACTAGGATGGGAAACTGTTCTTTTTGGCGTTTTGCCACTTCCTTAGAGCACTACGCTTATCCACCCAGGCCTTTTTCACCTTCAAATTCCACCAAGGTGGCTGCTCCCAGCTTTTTTCCTGCCCTGAAGCTTTCTGCTCTTGTCGCGCCTTATTTTACTCACCACATCTTGCCCTGTACTGTTAAATGGAATGTCTTTACCGTTGACTTGAGCTGCCTGATTCTGCGTTTCTCCACCAATATTCTGCAAGGGTGGTGTCGCTGCGGTGGTACCCGAGGACACCCCATTTACTCACTGTAGTGAGTGAAGGAGAAACCAGCGCCAGGTCAATAACATTGTCCTCATCACCTGGACGACTTGCTGTCCTGGTGACACAGCCACTGTTGATACAAACCAGGTCAATGGTTTCAAGTGCAGCCTCGAAATGTCCCCCATGATCTGCCTTTAGCGTGAAATCGCCACAGAAAATAACATTTCTCTCGTGACCTAATATGTCACTTAAGCACTGCAACTTCTGGGAATCCACACTCGCGCTACAGGCATAAACATTAACCAACACGAATGATAGACCGGGTTGAACTCTAACCGCCTGTATTTGTATATCGTCACTGTCCCATCTCGACATGTCCAGCTCTGAAACCACCATACTGTCGCGAATGAGAATCGCCATTCCAAGTTGTAGCCTGTTGTAGAAACATTGGAAGCCGGCAATACGGAGTGAAAGATGATGTATGTAGTGGAGATGATGTATGTAGAGGAGATGATGTATGTAGAGGAGATGATGTATGTAGAGGAAATAATGTATGTAGAGGAGATGACGTATGTAGAGAAGATGGTGTATGTAGATGAGATGACGTATGTAGAGGAAAAGATGTATGTAGAGGAGATTTGATATGTACAGGAGAAGATGTATGTAGAGGAGAAGACATATATAGAGGAGAAGATGTATGTAGAGGAGAGGACATATATAGAGGAGATGATGTATGTAGAGGAGATAATTTATGTAGAGGAGATTATGTATGTAGAGATGATATATGTAGGGAAGATGATGTATGTGTAGGAGATGACATATGTACAGGAGATGATGTATGTATAAGAGATAATGTATGTAGAGAAATTGATTATGTAGAGGTGATGATGTATGTAGAGGAGATAATGTATGTAGATGAGATGATATTTGTATATTAGATTATGTATGTAGAGGTGATGATGTATGTAGGAGATGATGTATGTAGAGGAGATGATCTATGTAGAGGAGATGATGTATGTAGATGAGATGATGTATGTATAGGAGATGATGTATGTAGAGGAGATGATGTATGTAGAGGAGATGATCTATGTAGAGGAGATGATCTATGTAGATGAGATGATGTATGTATAGGAGATGATATTTGTATATTAGATTATGTATGTAGAGGTGATGATGTATGTAGGAGATGATGTATGTAGAGGAGGTGATGTATGTAGTGGAGATGATATATGTCGAGAAGATCATGTATGTGGGAGAAAATGTATGTAGGAGATGAAGTATGGAGGAGATTATGTATGAATTAAATTCTGTATGTAAAGGGGATGATGTATGGAGAAGACATGATGAATGGAGGGGAATATATAAGAGGTATGTAAAAGGAATGAAGTATGGAGGAGATTGTGTTTGTAGAGGAAATGATGTATAGAGGGATGATGTATGTAGATGAGATGATGTATATAATGAGATAATGTATGTAGAGGAGATGATGTATGGATTAGATTGTGTATGTAGAGAGGATTAAGTGTGTAGTGGAGATTGTGTTTGTAGAGGAGATGATGTATGGAGGGATGATGTATGTAGAGGAGAATATGTATGGTTAGACATTAATGTATGGAGGGTATTATGTATGGATGAGATGTTGTATGTAAAGGAGATGATGTTTTATAGGATATTATCTATAGAGAGGAGATGTTGTATGAAGGACATGAATATAATACGCACTCCCTCGCATACACATATACTCATTCACAATCACAAACTTACTAACAAGTTTTCTGATACATACATATCTACTCTGTCTCTGTCTCTGTCTCTGTCTCTGTCTGTCTGTCTGTCTGTCTGTCTGTCTGTCTGTCTGTCTGTCTGTCTGTCTGTCTGTCTGTCTGTCTGTCTGTCTCTCTCTCTCTCTCTCTCTCTCTCTCTCTCTCTCTCTCTCTCTCTCTCTCTCTCTCTCTCTCTCTCTCTCTCTCTCTCTCTCTCTCTCTCTCTCTCTCTCTCTCTCTCTCTCTCTCTCTCTCTCATGCCGGTATATCTTTATTCATACATACAGAAAGACACATACATACACTCCATCCCATACTCACTTAGCCAACACATATACCTTTTCACACACGCAAATACTATACTCAAATAGTTTTACATATACACATTCACACACGCAAATACTATACTCAAATAGTTGTACATACACACATTCACACACGCAAATACTATACTCAAATAGTTTTACATATACACATTCACACACGCAAATACTATACTCAAATAGTTTTACATATACACATTCACACACGCAAATACTATACTCAAACAGTTGTACATATACACATTCACACACGCAAATACTATACTCAAATAGTTTTACATATACACATTCACACACGCAAATACTATACTCAAACAGTTGTACATATACACATTCACACACGCAAATACTATACTCAAATAGTTTTACATATACACATTCACACACGCAAATACTATACTCAAACAGTTGTACATATACACATTCACACACGCAAATACTATACTCAAATAGTTGTACATACACACATTCACACACGCAAATACTATACTCAAATAGTTGTACATACACACATTCACACACGCAAATACTATACTCAAATAGTTTTACATATACACATTCACACACGCAAATACTATACTCAAATAGTTTTACATATACACATTCACAACACGCAAATACTATACTCAAACAGTTGTACATATACACATTCACACACGCAAATACTATACTCAAATAGTTTTACATATACACATTCACACACGCAAATACTATACTCAAACAGTTGTACATATACACATTCACACACGCAAATACTATACTCAAATAGTTTTACATATACACATTCACACACGCAAATACTATACTCAAACAGTTGTACATATACACATTCACACACGCAAATACTATACTCAAATAGTTTTACATATACACATTCACACACGCAAATACTATACTCAAACAGTTGTACATATACACATTCACACACGCAAATACTATACTCAAATAGTTTTACATATACACATTCACACACGCAAATACTATACTCAAACAGTTGTACATACACACATTCACACACGCAAATACTATACTCAAACAGTTGTACATACACACATTCACACACGCAAATACTATACTCAAATAGTTGTACATATACACATTCACACACGCAAATACTATACTCAAATAGTTGTACATACACACATTCACACACGCAAATACTATACTCAAATAGTTGTACATACACACATTCACACACGCAAATACTATACTCAAATAGTTGTACATATACACATTCACACACCCACACACACACTTCCTTACATAAACTCACATATACGCACTTACAATTACAAACAGTATGTCATCAACTCATTCATTCATTCATTCATTCATTCATTCATTCATTCTGTCTGTCTGTCTGTCTGTCTGTCTGTCTGTCTGTCTGTCTGTCTGTCTGTCTGTCTGTCTCTATTCAGTCATACTTAAAACTACGTCTGTATACAAACATTCCTTCACACAGTCAATTAAACGAATATACACAAACTTCCACACTTGAGGACACATACATTGACAACTAAGCATCCTCACAAAAATTGAAAAAAAAATATTATACATATACATTGTGTAACGTAAAGTATATTAATGATACTCAATAAGATAATATTACCTAAAACTGATATAAACATGATGAAGTAAGCAATGCAAAAGTTTTATTACTGTACATGTAAAAATCAAGTGACAGTAAAAATGATAATATGAAGGATGAGGATACACAAACAATATGGAATAGCATGTGGCAAATAATTCGTTCAACTATCTTTTCTCACTCACACTCACTCACACACGCACAGACGCACAACATACCCACCCACCAAAACAGACACATCCACATACACACCCACCCCGTCCCACTCATACCCACCCACACAGACAAACGCACACCCGCATACCCAACAAACACACCCACACCTACACCCACATACACACTTACCAACACACCCAGACCCACCCACCAACACCCAATTAAATACTCAATCACACGCACACACCTACACTCCAACACATTACCCACACACCTCACCCGCTAACCCACATTACCCACACAGACATACCTACCCACACCCACGTTCAGCTCTCTTTTCTCAACCCCACACTCACACTCACTCACCCACCCATACACACACCCACCTCCACACCAACCCACCCACACCCAACCACCCACCCACACACACAATCACTCACGCCCATGGACACCCACCCAACAACACCCTTACCCACCCAGCCACACACACCCACACCCACAGCCACCCACCCACCCACATCCAAACACACACATTCACTCTCTTTTTTCACTCACACATACCCACCCACACAACCACCCCACCCATCCCCACACATCCACTCACACATACTCACCCACCCACCTGCCCATCCACACCCACCCACACCACGCCCCGACGCACTGAACTATTTTCATAAATCTATTTGTTTTACAAAGTGCACCTCTTATATTAATGTTAGCGGTAATGAAAATGTGGTGGAGAGGAGATTGTTGCAGATGATGCTGCAGTTACGACCCACTCTGAGGAAGAATTACAATGTCTACTATCTGCATTCTCCAATGCTTGTTCTGAATTTGGTTTAACAATTAGCAAAAAGAAGACACAGATTGCGTCATAAGGTGCACATGGGGTACCACCAATCTTTATTGACGACGACGAACTAGAGATGGTAGACCATTTTACATATCTAGGATCAGTGGTAAATAGCAAATTATCCCTAGATCAGGAAATCAACATCCGGATTGGTAAGGCAGCAACAACAATGAACACGTTAAGAAAAAGAGTCTGGGAGAACAGGAAGCTTACTGGCAAAACAAAAGTACTTGTCTGTCAAGCTTGTGTCCTTAGTACTCTTCTTTATGGCAGTGAAGCCTGGACAACATACTCACACCAAGAGAAACATTTAAACAGCTTTCATATGCGGTGTCTGCGAAGAATTCTTGGTATTAAGTGGTAACACAAAGGTTGTGTGACGGTTTATTCCATGCTCAGTCTTCGTAGACTTAGATGGATAGTACATCTTAGGAGGATGGATGATGGTAGAATACCAAAGGACATCTTTTTTGGTGAATTACAGATGGGTAAGAGATCTCAGGGTCGGCCTCTACTACGATACAAAGATGTGTGTAAACGGGACATGATTGATACAGGCATTGATAATGCACATTGGGAGCAAGTCGCCACTGAACGTGTTGCATGGAGGGCAACTATCAGAAATGGAATAAAGACAAAGGAGAAAATGTTTGGAGATAAAGCACACACACAGCGTGAGAGATGTAAAATGGTGCATGATGGTGGAAATGGCCAAGTGTTCACATGCACCCACTGTGAACGAACATTTACAGCGCAAATTGGCCTTATCAGTCACATTCGCTACCGCCACTTGTAAAAGTTATTATGCCTTTTTGAAGCACAAACTATCGTCTGTCAAGACGGCGAGGGTGCCAATGAAGAGAGGAGATGATGTAGGTAGGAGATGATGTAAGTAGGAGATGATGTAGGTAGGAGATGATGTAGGTAGGAGATGATGTAGGTAGGAGATGATGTATGTACATGATGGCCAGATATGACCCGTGACTTGTGATGACCTGTGACTTGTGGTGACCTGTAACTTTGTGGTGACCTGTGACTTGTGGTGTCCGTCTGATTGTGCGTCCACATAACTTAGTCCCTGCAGCTAGGTCGTAGTTGAATGGTGGGTTCCAACCCCTGAGTGAAGCACAGTATTTTCATATTTCTGTTACGTCCTGTGTTCTCTGTGTCGACTCTACCACATTTACCTATTGTTAGTGCCCATCAATACCTGAAGCATATATGGTCTTCTTTCTTCACACTAACATGGCCGCTGACCTTAAACTCCTTGAACCAAACTGTCCTTGGACTTATCAATTGTCAACAACAAGGCACTGATACAAGAGTGAGCAGACGTGACCCCCATGATGCTGGTCCCGCCAGCCGACAACAGCCCTACTGCCCAGATGTTGCCTCCTACAGAAACAAAGCACACACAGCCAGCAGCATGGCCCAGGTTGGAGAGCTACTCAAGCCGGGGATCGACCACCAGCCCAACACGACCAGCAAACACCGCGGCCACCATGTGCATACTAGGTCACACGAGTACTCGTGGAGCACGCTACCAGGCGTCACGCACCTCATCACCTAGCCACCTATAAAACTGTCGGGTCTGTGGCCTGTCTTCACTCTTGCTTCGTGTCTTCAAGTCTGACCAGCTCCTGCCAGCATCACCAAGTCCCAGCATCATGAACGCCAAACTGATCCTCTGCTCCCTGGCTGCCCTGATGATGATTAGCGCCTCCATGGCTGCAGTCCGTAAGTTGATGTCAGTCGATGTGTTAGCTCGCACACATGTTAATGATTGTGTGGTGTTGTAGTCTGGTAGTGATGTTGATGATTTGTGTGATGTTGTATAGTCGGACAGGGATGTTGATGATTGTGTGGTGTTGTATAGTCGGACAGGGATGTTGATGATTGTGTGGTGTTGTATAGACTGGTAGTGATGTTGATGATTGTGTGATGTTGTATAGTCTGGCAGTGATGTTGATGTTTGTGTGATGTTGTATAGTCGGACAGTGATGTTGATGATTGTGTCGTGTTGTATAGTCGGACACTGATGTTCATGATTGTGTGGTGTTGTATAGTCGGACAGTGATGCTGATGATTGTGTGGTGTTGTATAGTCGGACAGGGATGTTGATGATTGTGTGGTGTTGTATAGTCGGGCAGTGATGTTGATGATTGTGTAGTGTTGTGTAGTCGGACAGTGATGTTGATCATTGTGTGGTGTTGTATAGTCGGACAGTGATGATGATGATTGTGTATTGTTGTATAGTCGGACAGTGATGTTGATGATTGTGTGGTGTTGTATAGTCGGACAGTGATGATGATGATTGTGTATTGTTGTATAGTCGGACAGTGATGATGATGATTGTGCATTGTTGTATAGTCGGACAGTGATGTTGATGATTGTGTGGTGTTGTATAGTCGGACAGTGATGTTGATGATTGTGTGGTGTTGTATAGTCGGACAGTGATGTTGATGATTGTGTGGTTATGTATAGTCGGACAGTGATGTTGAAGATTGTGTGGTGTTGTATAGTCGGACAGGGATGTTGATGATTGTGTCGTGTTGTATAGTCGGACAGTGATGTTCATGATTGTGTCGTGTTGTATAGTCGGACAGTGATGGTGATGATTGTGTGGTGTTATATAGTCGGACAGTGATGATGATGATTGTGCATTGTTGTATAGTCTGACAGTGATGTTGATGATTGTGTGGTGTTGTATAGTCGGACAGTGATGTTGATGATTGTGTGGTGTTGTATAGTCGGACAGTGATGTTGATGATTGTGTGGTTTACTATAGTCGGACAGTGATGTTGATGATTGTGTGGTGTTGTATAGTCGGAGAGTGATGTTGATGATTGTGTGGTGTTGTATAGTCGGACAGTGATGTTGAAGATTGTGCATTGTTGTATAGTCGGACAGTGATGTTGATGATTGTGTGGTGTTGTATAGTCGGACAGTGATATTGATGATTTTGTGATGTTGTATAGTCGGACAGTGATGTTGATGATTGTGTGGTGTTGTATAGTCGGACAGTGATATTGATGATTGTGTGATGTTGTATAGTCGGACAGTGATGTTGATGATTGTGTGGTGTTGTATAGTCTGAGAGTGATGTTGATGATTGTGTGGTGTTGTATAGTTGGACAGTGATGTTGAAGATTGTGCATTGTTGTATAGTCGGACAGTGATGTTGATGATTGTGTGGTGTTGTATAGTCGGACAGTTATATTGATGATTTTGTGATGTTGTATAGTCGGACAGTGATGTTGATGATTGTGTGGTGTTGTATAGTCGGAGAGTGATGTTGATGATTGTGTGGTGTTGTATAGTCGGACAGTGATGTTGAAGATTGTGCATTGTTGTATAGTCGGACAGTGTTTTTGAAGATTGTGCATTGTTGTATAGTCGGACAGTGATGTTGATCAATGTATGATGTTGTACGGTCTGACATTGACGTTGATTATTGTGCGATATTTTATAATCGGACATTAATGTTGTTGATTTTGTGGTGATGTTGTATAGTCTGATAGTGATGTTGGTCATTGTGTGGTGTTGTAATATAGTCACACACACACACACACACACACACACACACACACACACACGCATAAACTAACGACTAGGCATATCTGTGTCCTCCCCTCACACTCCACACATACCCACACATAAACTAACCACTAGCCATCTCTGTGTCCTCCCCTCATACTCCACACACACCCACACATAAACTAACGACCAGCCATCTCTGTCCCGCCTTCCCCTCACACACGCACACACACACATAAACTAACAACTAGGCATTTCTGTGCCCCTCCCCCCAAACACCCACACATCAACTGACGACCAGCCCTCTCGGTGTCCTCTCCTCACACAAACTAACGACCAGCTATTTCTGTGTCCTATCCTCACAAACACACACATCAACTAACGACCATCCATCTCTGTGTCCTCCCCTCACACATCCACACATCAACTAACGACTAGCCATCTCTGTGTCCTCCCCTCACAAACACACACATCAACTAACGACCAGCCATCTCTGTGTCCTCCCCTCACACACACACACATCAACTAACGACCATCCATCTCTGTGTCCTCCCCTCACACACCCACACATCAACTAACTACTAGCCATCTCTGTGTCCTCCCCTCACAAACACACACACATCAACTAACGACCAGCCATCACTGTGTCCTCCCCTCACAAACACACACATCAACTAATGACCATCCATCTCTGTGTCCTCCCCTCACACACACACACATCAACTAACGACCAGCCATCTCTGTGTCCTCCCCTCACAAACACACACATCAACTAACGACCAGCCATCTCTGTGTCCTCCCCTCACAAACACACACATCAACTAACGACCATCCATCTCTGTGTCCTCGCATCAGACACCCACACATCAACTAACGACCAGCCATCTCTGTGTCCTCCCCTCACAAACACACACATTAACTTACGACCATCCATCTCTGTGTCCTCCCATCAGACACCCACACATCAACTAACGACCAGCCATCTCTGTGTCCTCCCCTCACAAACACACACATCAACTAACGACCACCCATCTCTGTGTCCTCCCATCAGACACCCACACATCAACTAACGACCAGTCATCTCTGTGTCCTCCCCTCACAAACACACACATCAACTAACGACCAGTCATCTCTGTGTCCTCCCCTCACAAACACACACATCAACTAACGACCATCCATCTCTATATCCTCCCTCAGACACCCACACATCAACTAACGATTAGCCATCTCTGTTTCTCGCTGTCCTGTAGCCGATTACTGCCTGCTGGAGCCAGTGGTGGGCATCTGTCATGGAAGCATCGACCGCTACTACTACAAGCCAGAGACTGGCACCTGTGAGCTCTTCCAGTACGGTGGTTGCCAGGGCAACGAGAACAACTTTGAGACAATAGAAGACTGCCAGATTGTGTGTGTGGCCTAGATGACTGCCCGTCACCGAGTCACCAGTCCGTGTCCTGTGTTGTCTGTGTCTGTAGTCTAGGCAGAAGCCGATGTGTCCAAGAGCAGCTGCCCCACCACCAAGTTGTGATGTACCCACGTCTAGCAGAGCCGATGTATCGAAGAGCTTCAGCCTGTCTGTGAGGGGTGGCTCAGAGACGGTGTTGGAGTATGTCCAATCTGGAGAATAAACTGCTTCTGTCCTTACTGTCGGCGTCTTGTTGTCTGTATTATTGTTGTCTGTATTATTGTTGTCTGTATTATTGTTGTCTGTATTATTGTTGTCTGTATTATTGTTGTCTGTATTATTGTTGTCTGTATTATTGTTGTCTGTATCATTGTTGTCTGTATTATTGTTGTCTGTATTATTGTTGTCTCTATTATTGTTGTTTGTATTATTGTTGTCTGTATTATTGTTGTTTGTATTATTGTTGTCTCTATTATTGTTGTTTGTATTATTGTTGTTTGTATTATTGTTGTCTCTATTATTGTTGTTTGTATTATTGTTGTTTGTATTATTGTTGTCTGTATTATTGTTGTCTGTATTATTGTTGTCTGTATTATTGTTGTCTGGATTATTGTTGTCTGTATTATTGTTGTCTGGATTATTGTCTGTATTATTGTTGTCTGTATTATCGTTGTCTGTATTATTGTTGTTTGTATTATTGTTGTCTGTATTATTGTTGTCTGTATTATTGTTGTCTGTATTATTGTTGTCTGTATTATTGTTGTCTGTATTATTGTTGTCTGTATTATTGTTATCTGTATTATTGTTGTCTGTATTATTGTTGTCTGTATTATTGTTGTCTGTATTATTGTTATCTGGATTATTGTCTGTATTATTGTTGTCTGTATTATTGTTGTCTGGATTATTGTCTGTATTATTGTTGTCTGTATTATTGTTGTCTGGATTATTGTCTGTATTATTGTTGTCTGTATTATTGTTGTTTGTATTATTGTTGTCCATATTATTGTTGTCTGTATTATTGTTGTCCATATTATTGTTGTCTGTATTATTGTTGTCTGTATTATTGTTGTCTGTATTATTGTTGTCTGTATTATTGTTGTCTTTATTATTGTTGTCTGTATTATTGTTATCTGTATTATTGTTGTCTGTATTATTGTTGTCTGTATTATTGTTGTCTGTATTATTGTTGTCTGTATTATTGTTATCTGTATTATTGTTGTCTGTATTATTGTTGTCTGTATTATTGTTGTCTGGATTATTGTTGTCTGTATTATTGTTGTCTGTATTATTGTTGTCCATATTATTGTTGTCTGTATTATTGTTGTCTGTATTATTGTTGTCTGTATTATTGTTGTCTGTATTATTGTTGTCTGTATTATTGTTGTCTGTATTATTGTTGTCTGGATTATTGTTGTCTGTATTATTGTTGTCTGGATTATTGTCTGTATTATTGTTGTCTGTATTATTGTTGTCTGTATTATTGTTGTTTGTATTATTGTTGTCTGTATTATTGTTGTCTGTATTATTGTTGTCTGTATTATTGTTGTCTGTATTATTGTTGTCTGTATTATTGTTGTCTGTATTATTGTTGTTTGTATTATTGTTGTCTGTATTATTGTTGTCTGTATTATTGTTGTTTGTATTATTGTTGTCCATATTATTGTTGTCTGTATTATTGTTGTCCATATTATTGTTGTCTGTATTATTGTTGTCTGTATTATTGTTGTCTGTATTATTGTTGTTTGTATTATTGTTGTCCATATTATTGTTGTCTGTATTATTGTTGTCTGTATTATTGTTGTCTGTATTATTGTCGTCTGTATTATTGTTGTCTCTATTATTGTTGTCTGTATTATTGTTGTCTCTATTATTGTTGTATGTATTATTGTTGTCTTACATTTCGAGCCAAAATAGGCCTTATCAGCCATCTTAGAACCCATGGCCCCATACCTTCAACCCCACTGGATGAAATGAATGGTCATCATCATTCTCGATGGACAAACAGCAAGAACATTATTGTTGTCTGTATTATTGTTTGGTGTATTATTGTTGTCTGTATTATTGGTGTCTGTATTATTGTTGCATGTATTATTGTTGTAGTATTGTTGTATGAAGAAATTCACAAAGTCAGAATATTATGTAAGGAGGCAAAAGAAGCATGGCTTGAGAAAAATTGCATAGAAATTGAAAAACAACACGACAGTCAAAATACCAAATTAGTGCACAAAAGAATTCAGGAACGTACTAATAAAAGAACAAGAATATCAGCAGGCTGAAGATGGCAAAATCATAATAGAAAAAGATCATTTTCTACATGAATGCTCAGATTATGTGAAAAACCTTTATGATGATAACAGAGATGATTGATTGATTGATTGATTGATTGATTGATTTAGGAACCGACATCACAGCATTCGGGGCATTCCCATAAGCGCTCCGTCCCCATCCTCAGAAGCCAGCGAAGAGTTCCATCCCCAACAGTACCAGTAACAATCTGATTATATGTGCGTCTCGCTTTTCCTCTAAGCGTCGAGCATCGGCCAGATCCCCTCGTCACTCCACGCTGTCGCATACGTGGATATACGGGATTACGGAGAAAGTCGTTAACCCCTAAATATAGCTACGCACTTACACATGTAAATGTAACTGTACACTTACACAATGTAAATATAAATGCACGCTTACACATATACACTTACCTGTACACTTACACGTGTAAATATAACTGCATGCATTTACAATGTAAATATAGCTAGTAACTTACGCTTAAATAAATCTGCACACTTACACACATGTAAATATGTAAACACACATAGTATTGTTTGGCGCTAACAGAAGGAAAAGAAGGAAGTAGAGACTATAGGACACACTAGACAACATACAATTTGAAAGCTGTAGTTACCGACCGGGATTTGAACCTGTCGCCTCCAAATGGCGATAGCGCCTCTCTGCAGGAACAAGCGTACTTCGACGCATGACCAACTAGACACTCAAAAAAAGTGTCTTCATTAGTCATGTCTATCATAGACATGAACCTACAACTATTAAATACGGACAGAATTCGTATCAAACCATAGGTCTCATATTTTATATTAAACCAGCATAGGTCAAATAACAACCATACAAGCACATCGGACCGTAATGTTGTGTCGAGTATTAACAATGATGTACAGAAAAGAAATGGTTGGTCGGTTCTAATGCTGTACATGTATAAGACAGGAAATCCATTGGGGAACCCGTTGAGGCTGCGGAAACAGTTACATAAATAAACACACATACTATTGTTTGGCGCTCACATAAGGAGAAGAAGGAAGTAGAGACTATAGAACACACTAGACAACATAAAATTTGAAAACTATAGTTACCAACCGGGATTCGAAACCCAGTCACAGTATGAGAAGTGGCTTAAGTCAGCGAGCGCGGGTGATGACTTCAACAAGCTGAGAGACCTCATGTTGAGGCATAAATTAATCTCAGCGGTGCCAAATGCTATGTCAACTTTTCTCATTGACAATAAGTGTGGAAGCACTACTAGAGATAGAGTCCAAAGGCGAGGCAAATTACAATGCCCTTAGAAACATTTTTTTTTTCGGAAGGGGCTCAACCGGAGCTAGTAATAGGAGCATCTGCCAGGTTCTCAAACCAAAAATATAATAACAGTACAAATAGATACCAGCAGTATGGTTAGCAAACGAAATATCCCCACCATTTCAATATAGATCAGGTCAACAACGATCTTCTCATGTAGCAAAAAAGGGAATGATGAGTGATTGCAAACATTGCAAATGACAACATGGGTAATTAGAAATGTGTGATAGGAACACAAACTATTATTCTTATATTAAGAATCTATCTGTAAAAAGAATTAATACGTACTCAGATTATGGGAATAATCTAAAATGTTTCATCTGAAAAAGTTTCGGCCACTTGGCCAAGACATATAAACTACGCCAGTTAAGTAGTGACGCCAACATGGCATAGCTATTTCTAGTAACTTAGTGACGGACCCCAATGACAAATGATGAGAAATTAGTAGAGAATTTCATGAGGACGGCAACCTTGCGTGTGGTCACAACGTGCCTGTACAGGATTCAAATGCTGTCAATATTCAGAATGGTACTTTGAAAATTCAGAAAGCATTGGTGAATGGAACACCTACTGCATGCTGTGAGACACACAGGCGCTTCAATAGTAGGGGTAGACCAAAGAGTGGTGAAAAGAAAAGATTATACTGGAAGAATATGATTTGTCGAACGTTTGGTTGGATCTTAGAAAAGTACTGAATCGCTTGGGTCCAAATTAGCTGCCTGTATTATGAAGGAAGAATTTGTGCGGCAGTATTACCTAACTAATGCGCAGGTCTAATGATTTGAAATGCACCAAACGCAAGAGACTACACCCACGAAGATGATCAAAAATGGGAATGCAGGGATATAACAGTAAATACAGTCCCCAGAAGGCAGAGTAAAAATGACAAAGAAGAAGAAAATGAAACCATACTGCAGGTTACCACAACGAACACTATACTGATCCAAAAGACACAAACAGAAGACTTTGGCAAACAACAGAAGGATGACATAACACTGCGTAAGTGTTTTCAGCGAGTCAACCTTCCATCGAAGCCGGCAAAAGAAGGTAAGTGGAAGTTTACAGCAGAAATTAACATCCTTACTAGAGTGTGCAAGAAAGGATCAGTGCTTCTCTCACAAACCGTGCTGCTATTGCAACACCGCAGGAACGCGTTGGAATTAGTGCACGACTCCCCATTTGCGGGATATATGGGGATGGCCAGGACAAAATAGAGAATACTATCTCAGTTTTACTGGCCAGACAATTCTAAAGACGTCAGAAACCATTCCGATCTTGCGAATTATGCCAGAGGACTATTCAAAAAGGTAGACATCCAAAGGCAGAGGTTCAAGAAACAGATTTGGCTTCCAGACCGTTTGAGAAAATAGCTGTATATATTGTGGGACCCCTCAACACGACAACTGATCAAGGGAACAGGTTCATCTTAATTATGATATACCACAAAATGGCCAGAGGCAATCCCTTTAAGAACCATTACATCTTTATCTGTCGAAGACTCATTCCTACTCATTTTAGTAGAATAAGATTTCCATGTTGTATTTTATCGGATAGAGGTAGTCAATTTATATCTGAGGCCACACAATGTGCGATAAAAATATTAGGG
Organism: Cepaea nemoralis; assembly: GCA_014155875.1. NCBI lineage: Eukaryota > Metazoa > Mollusca > Gastropoda > Stylommatophora > Helicidae > Cepaea > Cepaea nemoralis. The sequence continues at coordinate 33,882 of JACEFZ010005620.1, forward strand.
ATACAATAGGCATTTAGTTTTCCTTAACACCCCATGACCAACAGGTTTAATTAGAATTTCAACGGGGTATTGAAACGAACGCTAGCCAAGGTCGCCGCAGAGCGCCCTAAGGACTGGGATATAATGCTCCCAGCAGTCCTATTTGCATACCTAGAGGTACCGCAAGCAAGCACATGATTCTCACCTTTCGAACTCTTGTACGGGTCAAACCCTAGAGGCAAAATGCTAATGTAGAATGAGTTACTCGCAGGCAAAGTACACAACCACCCGAAAAGGTAGGCGTACGATATGGTGACAAACCTACGGGAGAAAATAGTAACAGTCTGTCAATTTGCAAAAGAGGCACTGCATAATGCAGGACAATAGTATAGCCAGTATGATTTTAAAAAAAAGGCCAAGACAGTAATCTTGAAACAAGAAGATAAAGTCTGGCTCCTATTCCCAGACCCTAGAGATTCTCCCATTGTTTCATGGCGGGGCCGATTTGAGGTATTGAAGAAAGTCAGTGATGTCGACTATCAAGTCAGTGTAGGTGATAAGAAGAAGATCTACCACATAAATATTTAAAAAAAAACTTTCATAGACAGAAAGACAGACGAAACAGTGACAACAGAGCAAGTAGATCCAGGAATTGCAGCAGTATGCTGGGTTATTAACGAAGAACAAGATGACGTAGTGACAGAACAAATTTCAACGCCTGATGTTAATAATAATTATGCTTGCTTGCGTTCGCTGGCTGTGAACTCCAGGGCGAAATCCTGTATGTCGGATGAAGACATCCTGTTGTCCAATATCAGTGTGATGTCATAAAGGACCTGAGGTTTTCGTGAGTATTCGTTGTCCCATGTCTGGCTTATTGGTGTGCAGACTGGTGGTTCCTCACCGTGCAGGCAGATAATCTCCGACTTCGGAAGAATCAGCGATCCTTCTACGTTAGCCAGGACCCAGAAGGGATCTGTTACCAAGGACGCACGAATGGGACGTGTTAGTAGGTCTTGACCAGTATAGAACCTGGCCCTGGTGCCTTAGAAACACCTATGCGTCCCAATAATAATGATCACTGGAAGGCAATACAAATAAACTGAAACTTATTGAACATAGTATAAGATTAAACTTGAAAATTCACTCAAGAAATTTAAGGTAATATTTTCAGATAAACCTGGAAGAACCAGTTTAGTAAAACAAAATAACTCTATAGTCAGATATACCGGTAAAAGTTAAACCTTACCCAATTACTTTTCACTATCTAGAAAAAGTGACAGCTGACATATCTGATCTGGACCAGTGTGGTATAATAAGAAAATCCACGTCCAATTATTGTTCTCCTTAGGTAATAGTTAAAAAGAAAGAAAACACTCTAAGGATTTTCGTTGACTACAGAAAGATCGACGCATTAACCTTGTTAGATGCTGAACTCATGCCGAACATTGATGACCTTATTGACGGGAGTCTCTGTGGCGAAGTGGTCAAGCCGTGCTCCGAAGGTTGTGGGTTCGATTCCGGGCCGTACCCTTCGGTTTGCGAGTTAAATGTTTTGGAGACTCCTGTGGGTCGTCGCTAAAAGCTACGGAGTTCGTGCTTTCTGCGACGCTTTCCGTGATTCGGAAAGAGACCGAGCCATATGGGATAAAACCCGGTGCAATGAAGCCTTTTAAGCGACTTTTTTTAATGGCGAAATCAAATTTTTTTTCTAAAATAGACCTACATGATGCTCATGTAAATGCATGAATGAGGAACTGTATGAGGATGTCCGAGGGACAATCGATCTCATAATAGGTTAGACCTCAGCTCTCTGAAGATAAAGGAGGCTGAGACTACACGACGTCTGGATGTGGTGAGACGGGTAAATCGTGTCCGATATATAATATATATATATATAATATATATATCTTTTTTATTTTGTGATGTGTATTAGAATATAGACTTATCACAGTTCATTTGAAGAAAAAAAAAATATGTGTAAGTAAGCTTAATGATAATGACAGATATTGACAGATAAATATGACCATTTTTCATGTCAATGAGGGAGAAATAGAATAGACTTACATAATAATGTTTTCAACATTTTGGAAAACGGGCGTGGGGGGGGGGGGGGGGGGGGCATAATACCATGGTCCGAAAATAACCCTGAAAAGAGTTAACCGAAATATAATACTATGATGAAGAGAACTCACAGAGTTCAGAAGGTAAAATTGAGAATTGGTTACTAACAAAGACAGATCAGTAGATAGAATAGTGAGCAAAAGTAGATAATAGTCAACCCGGCACGCAAATAGCCAAACCAGTCACGCGACGAGGTACACCTCATGACTAGAAGCAGCTGACATTTCAGTCAACCGAGAAGTTTCGTAGCGTAAACACCTGAGCTACAGCACGAACCTTGAAGCCAGCTGAAAATAATAGAAGTTTTCCAACATTGAATTGCTATTCTGTAGACAGAATGTCAACTATAGTATGTTAACCAGCTGTTATTAATAATGTGGAAACGAGTTGCGTTTCACGCAAAGCAACGGAAAGTTGAAGTCACTGGCCGACAACAATCAAACCAGCTCAACGCTTGACCGTTCGATCATAGAAGAGGTCACATGGCTGATATACAGCCCAAGGTCAAGATGTGGGACATTCATAGGGCGTTAAGTAGAGTGAAATTAGATTGTGGCAGTGAACGAAGACTACACAACGAGGCGTTGTCAAATCCATCATGGCGATAATGCTCCTATATATATATATATATATATATATATATATATATATATATATATATATATATATATATATATATATATATATATATATATATATATATATATATATATATATATATATATATATATTAATGTTGTGAACAGTGTACGAGTAGCTGGGTAATGTGAGCGCGATGACGACACACAAATCGGCGGTACGCCGGGACTTGTACATGAATGTTGATCTACAATAAAATACATGTTTGGAAATTAGGTCTCAGGTGTTGTCCACTTTCTTTCAACGTTGTCATCATCAACTACCATGTATTTACTACGAGCCCTAAGTAAGCCCACGGCAGTCGTCAGGTACATACTGCATAAATCACACAACAATAACTATAGCAATAAGATAAATCCTTCAAGTTGACATAAACAGCACACAGATGCAGCGAAATATGCCAGACAGTCAATCTTGCAATCTATTATTTGTGTCTTCGTTATTTACATTCACTACGGGAAAACATTGTTTTGAGTTATATTAATGTTTGTTTACCACCAACTCCTCTGTCCATTATGGAATCGTTCCACACAGGCATGAAGGATATAATAAAGTTTGATGGTGCAACTTCAGAAGAGTTTGAAATCAAAAGTGGAGTTAAGCAAGGTTGTGTACTATCCCCCACCCTCTTTGGGATATACTTCTCACTTCTACTGAAATATGCCTTTCGTGATCAGGATGCCGGTATATACATTCACTCACGCTCAGATGGCGACCAAAATTAGGAGATTACTAATCAGAGAGTTGCTTTTTGCTGATGATGCTGCAATTATGACCCACTCGGAGGAAGAATTACATCTACTATCTGCATTCTCGAATGCTTGTTCTGAATGTGGTTTAACAATTAACAAAAAGAAGACACATATTATGTCACAAGGTGCACATGGGGTACCATCAATCTTTATTGACGACGCCGAACTGGAGATAGTAGACCACTTTACATATCTAGGATCAGAGGTCAATAGCAAATTATCCCTAGATCAGGAATTCAACATCAGGATTGGTAAGGTAGCCAACAACAATGAACAGGTTAACAAAAAGAGTCTGTGAGAACAGGAAGCTTACTACCAAAACAACAGTCATCGTCTACCAAGCCTGTGTCCTTAGTACTCTTCTTTATAGCAGTGAAACCTGGACAACTTACTCACACCAAGAGAAACGTTTAAACAGCTTTCAAATGCGGTGTCTGCGAAGAATGCTTGGTATTAAGTCCAAGACAAAATCACAAATACTGAAGCAATGGAAAGATCAGGTTGTGTGACGGTGTGTTCCATGCTCATTCTTCGTAGACTTAGATGGATAGGACATGTTAGGGGGATGGATGATGGTAGAATACCAAAGGACATCATTTTGGTGAATTACAGATGAGTAGGAGATCTCAGCGTCGGCCTCTACTACGATACAAAGATGTGTGTAAGCGGGACATGATTGATACAGGCATTGATAATGCACATTGGGAGCAAGTTGCCGCTGAACGTGTTGCATGGGGGGGGGGGGGGCAACTATCAGAAATGGAATAAAGACAAAGGAGAAAATGTTTGGAGATAAAACACACACAGAGCGGGAAAGACGTAAGATGATGTATGATGGTGGAAATGACCATGTTTTCACATGCATCCACCGTGGATAAACATTTGCAGCACGAAATGGCCTTATCAGCCACACTCGCCACAGCCATGGGTCGTAGTTATTAAGCCTTTTTGAAGCACAATGTACCAAACTATTGTCTGTCAAGACGGAAAGGTGCCAATATAATGTTTGTTTCAACGTGATTTATGTGAACAGGTCTTTCTCAGAACTATATGGAGACAGGCATTTATGTGAACGTGTGTTTCTCAGAATGGTGTACAGACAGTGGTTTACGTGACCATATTTTAGAATGGTGTAGAGCCAGGCATTTATGTGAACCTGTCTTTTTCAGAATGATGTACAGACAGTGGTTTATGTGAATATGTCTTTCTCAGAATGGTGTAGGGGCGGGCATTTATGTGAACATGTCTTTCTCAGAATGGTGTAGAGACAGGCATTTATGTGAACATGTCTTTCTCAGAATGGTGTAGAGACGGTGATTTATGTGAACATGTTGTAACAGAGCACCATCTCTGTTAGGGAATTAATGAGTTAATAGATGGTGTGCAAAAATAAGGGGGAATAGGTTTGTACACGCGTGAGCACCGGTAGTTAGGGATCTAGGGTTGCTCACGCGTTGACGTAAACACTTTTCCATCAGCCGCCTAGAAGAACAAGTCGAGTATGATTTTCATCTGTACGGTATTTTACAAATTGATGCCAAATAAACTCGGATATATCGTCAAAATGGACTTTGTTGTTTATAGACACGCACCATCAACTACATACAGCGGCCTTGTTGTCTTATAACACTGTTATAGGAATCTATTTTGTTGCCGTAGACCCCAGGATTTCCAACTTATGGTTCGCCGCGGGAATCATCTTGACACAAGCGAAGACTTCTATTGAACACGCCTGAAAATGGAGGCTGTTCTTGTTGATTATTTTTGAGAGATACAGCAACTGAAAGCCCGGCCAGGGGTAGTTGTTGTGATTTCTCGGGCTGCTGAATTATCGTAATATAGTCCTCTGTGAAGGTCAAGAAGCTGCTCAGTACTGCCTGACTAAGGGACTGATGGTCTGTGGCCATGCCTGAATAGTTCCTACACAGCGGCCTGATGCTTGACGCACAGTGATTTTTGATGAACTCAAAGCCAATCGGAGTCGCTTACTGCTGCTTCACGTCGTCATTCTTGGACGCCGCTGGTGGATACATCGATCTTATAAACCTGGGGCGTTACTGTGAGAATTGTCTACCTGCAGCTGGATAATCAGGTCTAATCGGACAGCAAAGCCACGATAACGCTGAACCGCACTCAAGTTCAAACGTTACCTCAGGTCAGTTAAATTTTTGAGGTCACTCAAGTACAAACGTTACCTCAGGTCAGTTAAATTTTTGAGGTCACTCAAGTACAAACGTTATCTCAGGCCAGTTAAATTTTTGAGGTCACTCAAGTTCAGCTGTTACCTCAGGTCAGTCAAATTTTTGAGACCGCTCAAGTTCAAACATTATCTCAAATCAGTCAATTTTTCCAGAATGGCGATGAATTTGGACCGGCCGTTTTATCGAATCTTATCCAAGGTCGAAGGACCTTGCAATTGAATGATGTTCAACAATTTTTGAATCCACTGCAACTAAATCGTTTTAGTGAAGAGGGTTTCCAACAAAGGTCCACCGAGAACCGGCAGTCAAATACTTCATTACTGTGTCGATTGGGCCATCTCTTGGACGCTGTACTGTACTTCGTGAGCCTTAACGTCATTTTCACCCACGAACGTAGGACAGGCATCTGGTCAGTTTGTTAAGCTGAGAAACGATCGAGCAAACAACAGTGTGTGTAACTGAGGAACTGAAGCAAGTATAATAATTAACTTATGAAACTGGTTAGTTTAGAATAACGATATTGACAACATTGCCAACTGAACAAAGTACAAACTTAATAGTTTAAATTGCTGAAAAGTTATAGAACTTGCTTAGTTTAGGATAATATTGTGTTAATATATATTATTATACTACATTGTGTTGTACTGGTGTATTTTGTATTTCAGATTTTAATATGGAAGCCCAGGACCTTTCTTTAGGACAGGTGCTTGGTGGTGTAGGTTGGGCCATATCAAAGTTAGACACAATATTGAAACAGCAAAGCGTAGCTGTTGACATCGATAAGTTTAGTGGGCAAGCGAAATATTTTAAGAAATGGGTTGTGTCCATCGAAAAACATGCTTATCTAGTGGCTGCCACAGATGAGGATAAGAAAAATTTAGCTTATAGGACTAGTGCATCGCCTGTCTCGGATCATATTCGAAGAAAATTGGAAGCAGGAACTGATGAGACGTGGGAACAATTTAAGGATGAACTAGCCCACAAGTATGCAGAGATCACAGATCCACAACATGCTTTCTCAGTATTAAGACAATCTAGACAACATAATGGAGAAAGTGTTCAGTTGTTCAGTGATATGCTGATTAATTTAGATGAAGAAGCATTCATAGGGCAGAATGTTCAAGGCGAGGAAGTAGAGAGGATGTTGGTTGGAATTTTTGTTGACGGGATAAAGTCAGATGGACTTAAATTCAAACTTATGAGGGAAAATCCTGCGAGATTATCACAGGCTGTGTATATAGCTGTACAGGAAGAGAGTTTGAGAAGAAGATTTAGATTAAGGGTAGGACGAGAGATAGGAACTAATAGAGAAGAGAGGATGGAAGAACCTATGGAGATAGGACAAGCGAGGTACGGATGGGGAAGACGGGGAGAAATACAGACACTGCAGGGAAATAATAATCAAATTACTCATGATAGAGAAAGACAAACGAGAAACCCTATAAGAGAGACGGCAAATAGCACAAATATGGTTTGTTGGAGCTGTGGTCAGAGGGGACACGTTTTTAGATTTTGTGGTAACAGACTTACTCAGGTTGGTGCACAGAATAGAGGTGGAAATAGTGGACCAAGTAGAAATTATGAAGACAGACAGAGGAATTCTACAAGGCCAAGAATGCAGGAAAACCGGCGTCCCACTTACTGAATAGGACCTGCGGTAGGAGGGAGAATAAAAAGGTCCCAAGAATGAGTGAATATATTAATTATCCAAATGGCAAATATAGTAGGACAAATAGAAATAGAGAATGTAGAAAATGGCTTCAACTTAGAGAGATAAAACAGTTTTCAGTGAATATGATTGATCCCAGTTCATGCATTATAGAAATCGGAAAATTTAGAATCAGAACATTGATTGATTCAGGAGCGCAAGTTAGTGTGATCAAGGACAATTTTTTATATCGCATATTAAAGAATTCTAGAATAGTTAGAAATCAGGATACCTTACACTCAGTTACTGGACAAAATTTGGAAGTGGTTGGACAAACAATGATAAACCTTAGGCTGGGAGACACCTTTTTCATGTGGTTAAAGAGTTAAATAGGAACATGATCCTAGGTAGAGATTTTTAGATAAAAAATGGTGTAAGGCTTTATTTTGATCTACATAAGTTGAGATTTCAAGACGTCTATGTGGACTTGGAGGAAGACATGCACGTATCGGCCCTGGTCAGAGTAAAAACATCTATGATTCTAAAACCACAGACAGTCAATCTGATACAAGCAAAAATTAAAAAAAAATCCGTATTTTTCGACAGGACAAACAGTTACAGTAACAGAGTTAGAGAGAGAGATAATAGATGAACCAGGATTAGAAGTCACCGACGGAATAATAACATTAGATAGACAATACAGTTTTCCGGTAATGATTTTTAATAACACAGGGAAAGAGATTAAATTGTATAGAGGGTGTGTGATTGCAAAAATAGCACCTGATCTTAACAACATAGCAACAACAGTTAAAGAAGGATTGCCAATGAATAAATATCCAGAGGGCCCTACTAATAACCGAAATAGAAATAGAGGAAGTGGGAAAAGACGGAATGATGAATTGATCCATGCATTCAGAAAATATCCATCTCAAGTACATTCAGTAGACAAAACAACGTCATCTTTGAAGAGAGAACAAGAGTTATTATCACAATTAAAAGCTCCGCCAGAGTATAAAGAAGTATTAGAAGACTTAGTAAGAAAAAATCAGGATGTTTTTGCTATTAATGACTTGGAGTTAGGTAAGACTAAGACAGCTACTATGGAAATAGACACAGGAAATCATCCACCAATTAGTTTGAAACCATATAGAACTCCTCTAAGAAATAGAGAGATAGTAGAAAAAGCAATAGAAGATATGCTAAAAGCGGGAATCATAACAAGATCCAAGTCAGAATGGTCATCTCCGATTGTTATAGTGACCAAGAGAGACGGGAGTCACCGCTTCTGTTGTGACTACAGGGCCCTGAACAAAATCACCAAGAACGTAGCTTATCCATTGCCGGTGATTGACGATATTTTGGGGCTACTTAATGGGTCTACCTTCTTTACTACGCTAGACGCAAGGTCAAGATTTTGGTGTATCCCTATGTCGCCGGATGCTCAGAAGAAAAGTGCTTTCTGTACTCACGCAGGTTCTTACGAATTTCTACGAATGCCTTTTGGGGTCAAGACTGCGCCTTCCCATTATATGTTATTAATAAATCAAGTATTAGAGGGCATGCAAAAGTTCGCATTAGCATATATAGATGACATTTTAATCTACACAGCAGGAGACGTGCAAGACCATCTGAAACACGTAAAGTTAGTATTTGATAGACTAAAATTACACGATGTTAAATTGAAACTCAGTAAATGCGAATTCCTAAAAACAGAAACTAAGTATTTGGGGTACATTATTAATAGAGAGGGAATTAAACCAGATCAGGATAATGTTAAAGTCATTAGAGAATTACCTGCTCCAACCAATATAAGAGAAGTTCGGGCTTTTATCGGTATGGCTGGGTATTATCGTCGGTTCGTCCCAAACTTCGCTGAAATAGTAGAACCTATTACAAACCTGACTTGTAAATACGCAAGGTTTAAATGGACTGAAAATTGTCAGAAAGCATTTGATTTAAAAAAAAAACAGCTTAGCAACAGTTCCACTTTTGGCACATCCAGACTTAAACAAAAAATTTGTATTATATACAGATGCTTCGGACAAAGCTATAGGGGCATGTTTAACGCAACCATATGAAGGTGAAAATTCAGGAATACCAGGGGTTAGAAATGAGAGACCAATCTTCTTTTTGTCACACAAACTTAGCAAATCTCAGAAAAATTGGTCGACAGTTGAGAAGGAGGCATATGCTATCCACTATGCTCTTCAAAAACTTGATTATTATTTACATAACGCAAATTTCATCATTAAAACTGATCACATGCCATTAAAATCTTTACTAGAAGCCCCAGTACAAAACAGAAAAATACAGATATGGGCGCTGAACTTACAAGGATACAACGCAAAAGTCGAATATATTTCCGGTAAAGAAAATACCTGTGCAGATTTATTGTCCAGAATTCCATACTCTGAGAAATCTGAAGATAATGAGAATGAGGGAGAGCCGGAGATAGACGACCGAAACTGGCAGGTAAATATATTGGATTCGGCCATGTTAAATAGAGAAAATTTTGAAAGCTCACAGACAGAACAAGATCTTGAACAAATAGTGGAGGGTCCACAATTACCACATTTTGATATGAAGGAAGAACAAGAACTAGATCCGAAAGTAATAGAAATTAAACAAAAGTTGAAAGAAACAGCCGAAAACACTTTCATAAAGATTTTTATTGAATTTCAGCAAGATGGACAGTTATACTATATGAATGAAAAAACTGAAGAGGCAGAATTGAGGAAATACATTCCGAAACAGTTAGAAAACAAGGTTTTAAGAGCATATCATGATGAAAATGGACATCTTGGCCGTGATAAATTGTGCAAAGCTCTCAAGAAAAAGTATTATTGGCCAAATATGTTTAAGAGTATTTATAAGTACGTTGACGAATGTGAGAAATGTAGGTTAAGAAATATGAAAACAATTAAATGTCCCTTACAAGATACGGATATTCCTCAGTTCCCAATGCAGAAGGTGAGTTTAGATATTTCAGGTCCTCATCCAAAAACGTTATCGGGGAATGTATATCTACTTCATATTGTGGATTGCTATAGTCTCTGGCCAGAAGTGTATCCAATTCCAGATAAGAGCGCTGATTCTGTTATTAATATTTTCCTACAAGAATATATACCAAGGTTTAGTTGCCCACAAACAGTACTCACAGATAATGGAAGGGAATTAGTAAACAAAAAGTTTGAGAAATTACTACAAGATTTAAATATTGCCCACATAAAAACTTCTTATTATATACCTTCTTCGAATGCGAAAAACGAGAGACAACATAGGACGTTATACAATATATTAGCAAAAAATGTAGAGGAACATGATAGGGACTGGGACCTTTATTTGGGACCAGCACTGGGGGCAATACGAACGCACCAAAACGAAGGGACAGAATTTTCACCATTTTACCTACTATACGGAAGAGAACCAATACTCCCAATCGACAATCTGTTAAAACCTAAACGGAAATATATGGGGGAGAATTTTCAAGAAATTATTTTACAGGAAATGCACAAGGCACATGTAAGGTTAAGAAGTAATATAATTAAAGCTAGAGAAAGACAGAAAAAGTACGCAGATAAAAATACTCAACTACAAGAATTTAAGGTAGGCGATAGAGTTTACTATAAGAAGCATAGAAGAAACTCTAAATTTGATTCTCATTGGCTTCCAGGATATTACATTTTAGAAAAATTACGTCCAGTATCATATACTATCAAGAACCAAATAACAGGACATGTAGCGCATTCACATGTGGAGCATTTAAGACGAGATGAAGATAAGAGAAGCGATAATAATAATAATAATTATTATTATTATTATTCAGACGACTTATACTCAGATGGACAACTCGTCAGAAGAGTTAAATATACGATACCCTCAGATTTTGGTAAAGATCCGGTACAAAATCAAGTAATAACAACACCAGTTTACGATGATACTTACGAACAAGCGGAAACAATACCTAAAACTTTTATGAAGGAAGAAAATAATACGTACGATGACTATAATAGTGTTGATTCTATGGAGGAGGAGGTAACTGCCCCATTTAAAAATACTAGACAAGCAGTAAAGAGGAGGATAGAGAGACAGAGAGATAGAGAAGTTAAAAGACAAAAGCGAATTAGAGAGAATTCATCAAGGGATGAAGATATGCCACTGTTGGAAAGGTCATTAAGAAGCCAAGATAGACAAATCAGGTTAGATATAGAAAGAAAAAAATTAGAGGCCGCCGAGAATGTAAGCACAGAAGAACAATATATGGATGAAAAATCGGAAACTGATGAAAACGAAAATGGTAGTATGAAAGAAGATATGTTGAGTTCTCCTCAGGTTAGAGAAGACATTGATGTAGAAATGGCAATTATAGAGAGAAATCTAGAGTTATTGAAAAAGTGGAGATATGGTAAATAGGGTGATGAGTAGACTGCAGATTGCAGGAGAAGATTTAAAATGCGTGACCTGTGTTGGAAGATAAAGCAGTCTTCTTATATACAGTAGCTGTAGATTACAGATGTGTTAAGTTAGGTTTTCGTAGAGTATAATGCATTGCATTATTTATACTATAGTATATTATTTTTGATTGAATTGGTTCTGTCAAATGGTTATTATTTGATTTTAGAAGAAGACTTGTTGTGTTTTCTTTATTTTAGGGTAATTTAGCGGTCCGTAAAAGAGACCGTTAATGTTTATATTGATTTAAATTGATGATAATTTGACTATGTACAATATGTTGGGGATAAAACCATATATGTGACAATATTTGGGGGGAAAGAGTTCTGTTTGGATTACGCTTGGTTTAATAACTTTTGTAACTTGTGCTTTCAGTTATTTTGACTTATTTGAGTTCACCATATTAATTTGATGATTGTTAAGACTTGGTTGAAAAGAAAATTTTTATTATTTTGTTCTGAGTATAGAATTAGTGAAAGCAATAAGACGGGGCCTTATGGAGAACCCTTCGTTCAGAAAATAGTTAACAAACGACTGAGGACTAGAAGAGAGACACAATCTCCTTGTGAGTAATAAGTTTTAGTAAACATGAGTACCATAAACTTCGGCCTTGTACTAGTAAGAAGGCTGATGCGTCAGTCAGCATTAATTTTTTGAATATGAAGGGTTAGTTATAGCCTAGCTAAAAAGGGAGTACAGGTAGTTTAGAAACACATGAATTAAATGCCATGGTGGGTTTTATAATGAAAGTTGGTAGAAATATATGGTTCTGAGGGGATTAAAATAAGAGCTGCATTAAGTCAGCATTAATTGAAAATATATGGATTGGATGCCATGTTATATTAAGGAAGAAGAAGTTAACGTGACTAACGTCTATAGGTGGTATAAAAGAGGCTGCGTTAGTCAGCATCAATGGGAATATAAGGAGCTAGTTAATTGGGGGTGGACATTAATGGGGCTGTAGATGGCAGCACATATGGTTTAGTACGAAGTTAGATACGCCCATGAACAAGGATGGTTATAATGGGATGTGAGGGGGTTAATATAGGAGCTGTGATAAACAGCGTTAATTGGTTTAAAGTATGTTCATAAGAAATGAACATTGTCAATATTATTTTTAGTTTAATCATGATTGAACATGAGCCATGGGAAATATAGTCATTAATGGTTGTGGGTGGCAGCACAAATATTAATATTGAGTATATAAGAAGAAATTTTGGATTGACTTAATTTGTAACAAACAGAAATATATATTCATGGATTATAAGATACTGACTTAATTTTTTAACAAACAGAAGTATATATTCATGGATTATAAGATGCGTTTTTAAAACTTTATTTATAAAGTTTTTGTGATTGCAAGGGAGGATAAATGTGATTGCTTTCTGACTACTTCTTTATATCTTTTGGGTGCGCACCCCATTTTTTCTGTCTATCCTGTGTTGTTTTGTTGATGTTGAGAGGATATGAGAGGTTGCATAACGCATGACAAATTTCCAATTGTGTTTATATACCAACGGTTTTGATGAACATATGTATATATGAAATGAAATATCTAGATAGATTCCTTATAAACTGTTTTAGAAAAATGAAATCTTGTATACATAAACGAAGAAGAAGTATGACTTCACGAAGGTCTGTGAAGAAACATAGCGGTTTGCTATAAGATATAAGTAGACAAGTAGACTCTTAGGAATAGAAAGAGTAATAACTAAAGCTCACTTGAGTAAGAAGGGGTTAGTTTAAGATGAGTAAGCGGGTTGAGAGAAGTACATTAGGTAAGTAGGCTAGGGATTAAGACTTTTTAAGAAAAAGTCTTGTTGAGGATAGGGAGGAATGTAACAGAGCACCATCTCTGTTAGGGAATTAATGAGTTAATAGATGGTGTGCAAAAATAAGGGGGAATAGGTTTGTACACGCGTGAGCACCGGTAGTTAGGGATCTAGGGTTGCTCACGCGTTGACGTAAACACTTTTCCATCAGCCGCCTAGAAGAACAAGTCGAGTATGATTTTCATCTGTACGGTATTTTACAAATTGATGCCAAATAAACTCGGATATATCGTCAAAATGGACTTTGTTGTTTATAGACACGCACCATCAACTACATACAGCAGCCTTGTTGTCCTATAACACTGTTATAATGTCTTTCTCAGAATGGTGTAGATACGGTGATTTCTGGGAATATGTCTTTCTCAGAATGATGTAAAGACGGTGATTTATGTGAACATGTCTTTCTCAGCATGATATATAGACGGTGATTTATGTGAGCATGTCTTAGAATGGTGTAGAGACGGTGATTTATGTGAACATGTCTTTCTCAGAATTGTCCAGAGACGGTGATTATGTGAACATGTCTTAGAATGGTGTAGGACAGTGAATCTTAAGTGAACATGTCTTTAGAATGGTGTAAAGACAGGCATTTATGTCAACCTGCCTTTCTCAGAATGGTGTACAGGCAATGGCTTATGTGAACATGTCTTTCTCAGAATGGTGTAGAGACAGTGATTTATGTGAACATGTCTCTCTCAGATAGGTGTTGAGACAGGCATTTATGTGACCATGTCTTTCTCAGAATGGCGTAGAGACAGAAATTTATGTGAAAACGTCTTTCTATGTATGGCGTAGAGACATAGATTTATGTGAACATGTCTTTCTAAGAATGATGCAGAGACAAGGATTTATGTGAACATGTCTTTTTCACAATGGCGTAGAGACTGATTTATTCAGTGAATACGAGGTGAAGTAAGTGGCCTAGATCTGAACTGTCATGGCTCCCGTAAAACTGCTACTTCTGCTGTTAGAAAATCTCCATGCATCACAGTCTTCATGTAGAAAGCAAGTTTGGGTCAACAGTAGCTTCGCGATGCCCACCCCCAAAGAAAAAGTCAGCTGGCCTTTACAGGCATTAGACTTTAGACCAGACCCTACAGCCCTACTGTGCGGGCATTTCTCTGTTCTCTCCTGGCAGCCCAGCACATTGAAATAGTTCTCTAATAGTTTTCCTGATCCGCTTAATCATAGTGGAGATGTTCTTAGACTGAGAAACACACGCACGCTACGCGCGTGCACACACACACACACACACACACACACACACACACACACACACACACATACATACATACATACATACATACACACACACACACATGTTCACATACTGTATTTTCTCACAGCAATACTACAGATCACACGCTCTACTTTCTGACATCTACATATTTATCTAGATGCAACAGATATAAAAATAAAATGTTTCAACAACACACTTATATATGCGTCCATTTATTTCATGAAACAAATCATTCCCCATGACTGCCACTGCTAGTTTCTACATCATTTATATTTTCTCATAATTAGCGAAGTTCTAGTTTCTGTAGTCTGTCCAAAATGTCCACCCTCGTCTGCCCAAGTAAAACATTTGGGCGCTTTCTGTAGAATGGTTTCTGATGTCATTGATCGATGTGTGGTCTGACAAATACTTTCAATAAAGTCTCGATGGTTTCTAGTTAGTATGGACAGGCAGGTCTGGTGATGTTTTGGCTTGCAGGTGATAACACATCTGGACATTAGACACAGAAAGCCTGGCAATCATCCACAGTCTCGAAGTTGTTGCCGTTGCCTTGACAACCACCATAGACGAACGACTGGCATTGGGCAGTGGTGATGTTGAAGAAGTACCGTGGGATGTAGGCCCTGCACAATCCACGCTCTGGCTCTAGGGTACAATTGCTGGCTGCAGACAGGGAACACAAATGTCAGTGTCTGGCAAATATTCATTATTAAGTCTAATCATTACACTCGGTTAGACAGATGGACATACAGACTTTGAATTGTAAGACGTTGGAAAGTTGATTCCTACACAGAGTGACAGGCAGACTTGGTCATAATGGCCGCTAAGAGACGTGGACTTATTCGTACAAACACGGACATCCTGACTGACCGTTAAACAGACAATTTGTCCTTAGTGAATTTGAATAACGAAAACACAAACAATAGATTGCACGATTTAATGCCTGGCATATTTCGCTGCTTCTCGTCAGATATTGATAGAGACAGTGCGTTTCGCGTGTTGTTTAATACACAAAATAGTCGCTTGTTAAAGTTTGCAGAAGCCATCATAATTGATCTACATAGGCAACTTTTGTGCAAACAGAAAGACTTGATAGTTAGTTTAAAATTGCGATGGTAGACAATTGGCATTACTGTGCGAACATATATATATATATTTCAGCTTGAAGGTTATTTTACTTTATGTTGTGTGAATTCTGCAGTATGCACCTGACGAGATGCAACTAAATATGTAAGGCAATAAATCATGCAATCTATTGTTTGTGTCTTCGTCATTCAAATATGTCTTTAAATTGGCGCTAGCAGACGTCCAAGTTTGTGTACATGTACGGACTGACCGATACTGATTGACTACACACTTCTGGTGATAGAATATGACATCAAATATCTTATAACAGAGTGTGACAACAAATGTCTTGAGAGAAAATGTGACTGAAAACTTCTTGTGACAAAATGCGACAGCAAATGTTAGAGTGTGGCAGCAAATGTCTGGTGACAGAATGTGACAGTAAATCTCTGATGAAAGAATGTGATAGCAAATCTATAGTGAAAGAGTGTGACTGCAAACCTCTAGTCAAAAAAAAAATGTGACGGAAAATCTTTGGTGAAAGAGTGTGACTGCATATCTCTGGAGGAAAACTGGGACAGAAAATGTCTAGTGAAAGAATATGACAGCAAATGTTTGACGGAATAATGTAGCAGCAAGTTACTGGTAACATAGTGTGACATAAATGTCTGATAACAGAAATGACAGCAAAATTCTGGCAATATGACATGCACGCAAATTCTGGTAACAGAAGGTGAAAGCAGATGTCTGGTGACAGAATGTGACAGTAAATGTCTCGTGGCAGAATTTGGCAACACATGTCTGGTAATAAGATATGAAACGAAATGTCTGGTGACAGTATGTGAGAGCAAATTTTCTGATGACAGAATGCGACAATAAGTATCTGGTAATATAATATGAGAGCAAATGTCTGGTGACAGAATGTGACAATAAGTATCTGGTAATCATATGACAGCAAATGTCTGGTGACAGAATGCGACAATAAGGGAGTTTTTTGAATTAGATGGATAGGACATGTTAAAATGGGAAAAAAAGGGAACATAAAATTTTAAATTTAACAGAAAAGGGGAATTTATCCCTTACAAAAAAAATTTGGGGAAAATTTGATACAGGCATTGATAATGCACATTGGGAGCAAGTTGCCGCTGAACGTGTTGCAGGGGGGGGGGGGGGGGGGCAACTATCAGAAATGGAATAAAGACAAAGGAAAAAATTTTTGGAGATAAACACACACAGAGCGGGAAAGACGTAAGATGATGTATGATGGGGGAAATAAACCATGTTTTCACATGCATCCACCGTGGATAAAATTTCAGCACGAAAGGGCTTATCAGCCACACTCGTCACACCATGGGCCGTAGTTTTAAGCCTTTTTGAAGCACAATGTACCAAACTATTGTCGGTCAAGACGGAAAGGTGCCAATATAATGTTTGTTTAAAACGTGATTTATGTAAACAGGTCTTTCTCAAAATTTAAAATGGAGCCGGGCATTTATGTAAACGTGTGTTTCTCAAAAATGGGTACGACGGGGTTTACTTTCCCCATATTTTAGAATGGTGTAGAGCCAGGCATTTATGTGAACCGGTTTTTTTCAAAATTGATGTACGACAGTGGTTTATGTGAATATGTCTTTCTCAGAATGGTTTGGGGCGGGCATTTATTTAAAACATTTTCTTTCTCAGAATGGTGTAGAGACAGGCATTTTTTGGGAAAATGGCCCTTTTCAGAATGGTGTAGAGACGGTGTTTATGTAAAACATGTTGTAACAGAGCACCATCTCTGTTAGGGAATTAATGAGTTAATAGATGGTGTGCAAAAATAAGGGGGAATAGGTTTGTAAAACGCGTGAGCCCCGGGTAGTTAGGGATCTAGGGTTGCTCACGCGTTGACGTAAACATTTTTCCATCAGCCGCCTAGAAGAACAAGTCGAGTATGATTTTCATCTGTACGGTATTTTACAAATTGATGCCAAATAAACTCGGATATATCGTAAAAAATGGACTTTGTTGTTTATAGACACGCACCATCAACTACATCAGGGGCCCTTGTTGCCCTTTATAACACTGTTAAAAGGAATCTATTTTGTTGCCGTAGCCCCCAGGATTTCCAACTTAGGGTTTCGCCGCGGGAATCATCTTGACACAAGCGAAGACTTCTATTGAACACGCCTGAAAATGGAGGCTGTTCTTGTTGATTATTTTTGAGAGAACAGCAACTGAAACCCCGGGCCGGGGGTAGTTGTTGTGATTTCTGGGGCTGCTGAATTATCGTAATATAGTCCTCTGTGAAGGTCAAGAAGCTGCTCAGTACTGCCTGACTAAGGGACTGAGGGTTCTGGGGCCATGCCTGAATAGTTCCTACACAGCGGCCTGATGCTTGACGCACAGTGTTTTTTGATGAACTCAAAGCCAATCGGAGTCGCTTACTGCTGCTTCACGTCGTCATTCTTGGACGCCGCTGGTGGATACATCGATCTTATAAACCTGGGGCGTTACTGTGAGAATTGTCTACCTGCAGCTGGATAATCAGGTCTAATCGGACAGCAAAGCCACGATAACGCTGAACCCCACTCAAGTTCAAACGTTACCTCAGGTCAGTTAAATTTTTGAGGTCACTCAAGTACAAACGTTACCTCAGGTCAGTTAAATTTTTGAGGTCACTCAAGTACAAACGTTACCTCAGGCCATTTAAAATTTTTTGAGGTCACTCAAGTTCAGCTGTTACCTCAGGTCAGTAAAATTTTTGAGACCGCTCAAGTTCAAACATTATCTCAAATCAGTCAATTTTTCCAGAATGGCGATGAATTTGGACCGGCCTTTTTATCGAATCTTATCCAAGGTCAAAGGGAAACCTTGCAATTGAATGATGTTCAACAATTTTTGAATCCACTGCAACTAAATCTTTTTTAGTGAAGAGGGTTTCCATCAAAGGTCCACCGAGAACCGGCAGTCAAATATTCATTACTGTGTCGATTGGGCCATCTCTTGGACGCTGTACTGTACTTCGTGAGCCTTAACGTCATTTTCACCCGGAACGTAGGACAGGCATCTGGTCAGTTTGTTAAGCTGAGAAACGATCGAGCAAACAACAGTGTGTGTAACTGAGGAACTGAAGCAAGTATAATAATTAACTTATGAAACTGGTTAGTTTAGAATAACGATATTGACAACATTGCCAACTGAACAAAGTACAAACTTAATAGTTTAAATTGCTGAAAAGTTATAGAACTTGCTTAGTTTAGGATAATATTGTGTTAATATATATTTTTATACTACATTGTGTTGTACTGGTGTATTTTGTATTTCAGATTTTAATATGGAAGCCCAGGACCTTTTTTTAGGACAGGTGCTTGGTGGTGTGGGTTTGGGCCATATCAAAGTTAGACACAAAAATTGAAAAAGCAAAGCGTAGCTGTTGACATCGATAAGTTTAGTGGGCAAGCGAAATATTTTAAGAAAGGGGTTTGTGTCCATCGAAAAACATGCTTATCTAGTGGCTGCCACAGATGAGGATAAGAAAAATTTAGCTTATAGGACTAGTGCATCGCCTGTCTCGGATCATATTCGAAGAAAATTGGAAGCAGGAACTGATGAGACGTGGGAACAATTTAAGGAAAACTAGCCCACAAGTATGCGGAGATCACAGATCCACAACATGCTTTCTCAGTATTAAGACAATCTAGACAACATGATGGAGAAAGTGTTCAGTTGTTCAGTGATAGGCTGATTAATTTAGTGAAGAAGCATTCATAGGGCAGAATGTTCAAGGCGAGGAAGTAGAGAGGATGTTGGTTGGAATTTTTGTTGACGGGATAAAGTCAGATGGACTTAAATTCAAACTTATGAGGGAAAATCCTGCGAGATTATCACAGGCTGGGGATATAGCTGTACAGGAAGAGAGTTTGAGAAGAAGATTTAGATTAAGGGTAGGACGAGAGATAGGAACTAATAGAGAAGAGAGGTTTGGAAGAACCTATGGAGATAGGAAAAGCGAGGTACGGATGGGGAAGACGGGGAGAAATACAGACACTGCGGGGAAATAATAATAAAAATTACTCATGATAGAGAAAGACAAACGAGAAACCCTATAAGAGAGACGGCAAATAGCACAAATATGGTTTGTTGGAGCTGTGGTCAGGGGGGACACGTTTTTAGATTTTGTGGTAACAGACTTCTCAGGTTGGTGCACAGAATAGAGGTGGAAAAGTGGACCAAGTAGAAATTATGAAGACAGACAGAGGAATTCTACAAGGCCAAGAATGCGGGAAAAACCGGCCGTCCCACTTACTGAATAGGACCTGCGGTAGGAGGGAGAATAAAAAGGTCCCAAGAATGAGTGAATATATTAATTATCCAAATGGCAAATATAGTAGGACAAATAGAAATAGAGAATGTAGAAAATGGCTTCAACTTAGAGAGATAAAACAGTTTCAGTGAATATGATTGATCCCAGTTCATGCATTATAGAAATCGGAAAATTTAGAATCAGAACATTGATTGATTCAGTGAGCGCAAGTTAGTGTGATCAAGGACAATTTTTTATATTCGCCATATTAAAGAATTCTAAGAATAGTTAGAAATCAGGATACCTTACACTCAGTTACTGGACAAAATTTGGAAGTGGTTGGACAAACAATGATAAACTTAGGCTGGGAGGAATAAACGTGAGACACCTTTTTCATGTGGTTAAAGAGTTAAATAGGAACATGATCCTAGGTAGAGATTTTAGATAAAAAATGGTGTTGGTAGGCTTTATTTTGAATCTACATAATGTGAGATTTCAAGACGTCTATGTGGACTTGGAGGAAGACATGCACGTATCGGCCCTGGTCAGAGTAAAAACATCTATGATTCTAAAACCACAGACAGTCAATCTGATACAAGCAAAAATTAAAAAAAAATCCGTATTTTTCGACAGGACAAACAGTTACAGTAACAGAGTTAGAGAGAGAGATAATAGATAAACCAGGATTAGAAGTCACCGACGGAATAATAACATTAGATAGACAATACATTTTTCCCGGTAATGTTTTTTAATAACACAGGGAAAGAGATTAAATTGTATAGAGGGTGTGTGATTGCAAAAATAGCACCTGATCTTAACAACATAGCAACAACAGTTAAAGAAGGATTGCCAATGAATAAATATCCAGAGGGCCCTATTAATAACCGAAATAGAAATAGAGGAAGTGGGAAAAGACGGAATGATGAATTGATCCATGCATTCAGAAAATATCCATCTCAAGTACATTCAGTAGACAAAACAACGTCATCTTTGAAGAGAGAACAAGAGTTATTATCACAATTAAAAGCTCCGCCAGAGTATAAAGAAGTATTAGAAGACTTAGTAAGAAAAAATCAGGATGTTTTTGCTATTAATGACTTGGAGTTAGGTAAGACTAAGACAGTTACTATGGAAATAGACACAGGAAATCATCCACCAATTAGTTTGAAACCATATAGAACTCCTCTAAGAAATAGAGAGATAGTAAAAAAGCAATAGAAGATATGCTAAAAGCGGGAATCATAACAAGATCCAAGTCAGAATGGTCATCTCCGATTGTTATAGTGACCAAGAGAGACGGGAGTCACCGCTTCTGTTGTGACTACAGGGCCCTGAACAAAATCACCAAGAACGTAGCTTATCCATTCCCGGGTGATTGACGATTTTTTGGGGCTACTTAATGGGTCTACCTTCTTTACTACGCTAGACGCAAGGTCGGGATTTTGGTGTATCCCTATGTCGCCGGATGCTCAGAAGAAAAGTGCTTTCTGTACTCACGCAGGTTCTTACAAATTTTTTAAACGAATCCCTTTTTGGGGGTCAAGACTGCCCCTTTCCCCATTATATGTTATTAATAAATCAAGTATTAGAGGGCATGCAAAAGTTCGCATTAGCATATATAGATGACATTTTAATCTACACAGCAGGAGACGTGCAAGACCATCTGAAACACGAAAAGTTAGTATTTGATAGACTAAAATTACACGATGTTAAATTGAAACTCAGAAAATGCGAATTCCTAAAAACAGAAACTAAGTTTTTGGGGTACATTATTAATAGAGGGGGAATTAAACCAGATCAGGATAATGTTAAAGTCATTAGAGAATTACCTGCTCCAACCAATATAAGAGAAGTTCGGGCTTTTATCGGTATGGCTGGGTATTATCGTCGGTTCGTCCCAAACTTCGCTGAAATAGTAGAACCTATTACAAACCTGACTTGTAAATACGCAAGGTTTAAATGGACTGAAAATTGTCAGAAAGCATTTGATTTAAAAAAAAACAGCTTAGCAACAGTTCCACTTTTGGCACATCCAGACTTAAACAAAAATTTGTATTATATAACAGATGCTTCGGACAAAGCTATAGGGGCATGTTTAACGCAACCATATGAAGGTGAAAATTCAGGAATACCAGGGGTTAGAAATGAGAGACCAATCTTCTTTTTGTCACACAAACTTAGCAAATCTCAGAAAAATTGGTCGACAGTTGAGAAGGAGGCATATGCTATCCACTATGCTCTTCAAAAACTTGATTATTATTTACATAAACGCAAATTTCATCATTAAAACTGATCACATGCCATTAAAATCTTTACTAGAAGCCCCAGTACAAAACAGAAAAATACAGATATGGGCGCTGAACTTACAAGGATACAACGCAAAAGTCGAATATATTTCCGGTAAAGAAAATACCTGTGCAGATTTATTGTCCAGAATTCCATACTCTGAGATATCTGAAGATAATGAGAATGAGGGAGAGCCGGAGATAGACGACCGAAACTGGCAGGTAAATATATTGGATTCGGCCATGTTAAATAGAGAAAATTTTGAACGCTCACAGACAGAACAAGATCTTGAACAAATAGTGGAGGGTCCACAATTACCACATTTTGATATGAAGGAAGAACAAGAACTAGATCCGAAAGTAATAGAAATTAAACAAAAGTTGAAAGAAACAGCCGAAAAAACTTTCATAAAGATTTTTATTGAATTTCAGCAAGATGAACAGTTATACTATATGAATGAAAAAACTGAAGAGGCAGAATTGAGGAAATACATTCCGAAACAGTTAGAAAACAAGGTTTTAAGAGCATATCATGATGAAAATGGACTCTTGGCCGTGATAAATTGTGCAAAGCTCTCAAGAAAAAGTATTATTGGCCAAATATGTTTAAGAGTATTTAGAAGTACGTTGACGAATGTGAGAAATGTTAGGTTAAGAAATATGAAAACAATTAAATGTCCCTTACAAGATACGGATATTCCTCAGTTCCCAATGCAGAAGGTGAGTTTAGATATTTCAGGTCCTCATCCAAAAACGTTATCGGGGAATGTATATCTACTTCATATTGTGGATTGCTATAGTCTCTGGCCAGAAGTGTATCCAATTCCAGATAAGAGCGCTGATTCTGTTATTAATATTTTCCTACAAGAATATATACCAAGGTTTAGTTGCCCACAAACAGTACTCACAGATAATGGAAGGGAATTAGTAAACAAAAAGTTTGAGAAATTACTACAAGATTTAAATATTGCCCACATAAAAACTTCTTATTATATACCTTCTTCGAATGCGAAAAACGAGAGACAACATAGGACGTTATACAATATATTAGCAAAAAATGTAGAGGAACATGATAGGGACTGGGACCTTTATTTGGGACCAGCACTGGGGGCAATACGAACGCACCAAAACGAAGGGACAGAATTTTCACCATTTTACCTACTATACGGAAGAGAACCAATACTCCCAATCGACAATCTGTTAAAACCTAAACGAAAATATATGGGGGAGAATTTTCAAGAAATTATTTTACAGGAAATGCACAAGGCACATGTAAGGTTAAGAAGTAATATAATTAAAGCTAGAGAAAGACAGAAAAAGTACGCAGATAAAAATACTCAACTACAAGAATTTAAGGTAGGCGATAGAGTTTACTATAAGAAGCATAGAAGAAACTCTAAATTTGATTCTCATTGGCTTCCAGGATATTACATTTTAGAAAAATTACGTCCAGTATCATATACTATCAAGAACCAAATAACAGGACATGTAGCGCATTCACATGTGGAGCATTTAAGACGAGATGAAGATAAGAGAAGCGATAATAATAATAATAATAATAATTATTATTATTATTATTCAGACGACTTATACTCAGATGGACAACTCGTCAGAAGAGTTAAATATACGATACCCTCAGATTTTGGTAAAGATCCGGTACAAAATCAAGTAATAACAACACCAGTTTACGATGATACTTACAAACAAGCGGAAACAATACCTAAAACTTTATGAAGGAAGAAAATAATACGTACGATGACTATAATAGTGTTGATTCTATGGAGGAGGAGGTATACTGCCCCATTTAAAAATACTAGACAAGCAGTAAAGAGGAGGATAGAGAGACAGAGAGATAGAGAAGTTAAAAGACAAAAGCGAATTAGAGAGAATTCATCAAGGGATGAAGATATGCCACTGTTGGAAAGGTCATTAAGAAGCCAAGATAGACAAATCAGGTTAGATATAGAAAGAAAAAAATTAGAGGCCGCCGAGAATGTAAGCACAGAAGAACAATATATGGATGAAAAATCGGAAACTGATGAAAACGAAAATGGTAGTATGAAAGAAGATATGTTGAGTTCTCCTCAGGTTAGAGAAGACATTGATGTAGAAATGGCAATTATAGAGAGAAATCTAGAGTTATTGAAAAAGTGGAGATATGGTAAATAGGGTGATGGAGTAGACTGCAGATTGCAGGAGAAGATTTAAAATGCGTGACCTGTGTTGGAAGACAAAGCAGTCTTCTTATATACAGTAGCTGTAGATTACAGATGTGTTAAGTTAGGTTTCGTAGAGTATAATGCATTGCATTATTTATACTATAGTATATTATTTTGATTGAATTGGTTCTGTAAAATGGTTATTGTTTGATTTTAGAAGAAGACTTGTTGTGTTTTCTTTATTTTAGGGTAATTTAGCGGTCCGTAAAAGAGACCGTTAATGTTTATATTGATTTAAATTGATGATAATTTGACTATGTACAATATGTTGGGGATAAAACCATATATGTGACAATATTTGGGGGGGAAAGAGTTCTGTTTGGATTACGCTTGGTTTTAATAACTTTTGTAACTTGTGCTTTCAGTTATTTTGACTTATTTGAGTTCACCATATTAATTTGATGATTGTTAAGACTTGGTTGAAAAGAAAATTTTTATTATTTTGTTCTGGTATAGAATTAGTGAAAGCAATAAGACGGGGCCTTATGGAGAACCCTTCGTTCAGAAAATAGTTAACAAACGACTGAGGACTAGAAGAGAGACACAATCTCCTTGTGAGTAATAAGTTTTAGTAAACATGAATACCATAAACTTCGGCCTTGTACTAGTAAGAAGGCTGATGCGTCAGTCAGCATTAATTTTTTGAATATGAAGGGTTAGTTATAGCCTAGCTAAAAAGGGAGTACAGGTAGTTTAGAAACACATGAATTAAATGCCATGGTGGGTTTTATAATGAAAGTTGGTAGAAATATATGGTTCTGAGGGGATTAAAATAAGAGCTGCATTAAGTCAGCATTAATTGAAAATATATGGATTGGATGCCATGTTATATTAAGGAAGAAGAAGTTAACGTGACTAACGTCTATAGGTGGTATAAAAAGAGGCTGCGTTAGTCAGCATCAATGGGAATATAAGGAGCTAGTTAATTGGGGGTGGACATTAATGGGGCTGTAGATGGCAGCACATATGGTTTAGTACGAAGTTAGATACGCCCATGAACAAGGATGGTTATAATGGGATGTGAGGGGGTTAATATAGGAGCTGTGATAAACAGGGTTAATTGGTTTAAAGTATGTTCATAAGAAATGAACATTGTCAATATTATTTTTAGTTTAATCATGATTGAACATGAGCCATGGGAAATATAGTCATTAATGGTTGTGGGTGGCAGCACAAATATTAATATTGAGTATATAAAGAAGAAATTTTGGATTGACTTAATTTGTAACAAACAGAAATATATATTCATGGATTATAAGATACTGACTTAATTTTTTAACAAACAGAAGTATATATTCATGGATTATAAGATGCGTTTTTAAAACTTTATTTATAAAGTTTTTGTGATTGCAAGGGAGGATAAATGTGATTGCTTTCTGACTACTTCTTTATATCTTTTGGGTGCGCACCCCATTTTTTATGTCTATCCTGTGTTGTTTTGTTGATGTTGAGAGGATATGAGAGGTTGCATAACGCATGACAAATTTCCAATTGTGTTTATATACCAACGGTTTTGATGAACATATGTATATATGAAATGAAATATCTAGATAGATTCCTTATAAACTGTTTTAGAAAAATGAAATCTTGTATACATAAACGAAGAAGAAGTATGACTTCACGAAGGTCTGTGAAGAAACATAGCGGTTTGCTATAAGATATAAGTAGACAAGTAGACTCTTAGGAATAGAAAGAGTAATAACTAAAGCTCATTGAGTAAGAAGGGGTTAGTTTAAGATGAGTAAGCGGGTTGAGAGAAGTACATTAGGTAAGTAGGCTAGGGATTAAGACTTTTTAAGAAAAAGTCTTGTTGAGGATAGGGAGGATGTAACAGAGCACCATCTCTGTTAGGGAATTAATGAGATAATAGATGGTGTGCAAAAATAAGGGGGAATAGGTTTGTACACGCGTGAGCACCGGTAGTTAGGGATCTAGGGTTGCTCACGCGTTGACGTAAACACTTTTCCATCAGCCGCCTAGAAGAACAAGTCGAGTATGATTTTCATCTGTACGGTATTTTACAAATTGATGCCAAATAAACTCGGATATATCGTCAAAATGGACTTTGTTGTTTATAGACACGCACCATCAACTACATACAGCAGCCTTGTTGTCCTATAACACTGTTATAATGTCTTTCTCAGAATGGTGTAGATACGGTGATTTCTGGGAATATGTCCTTTCTCAGAATGATGTAAAGACGGTGATTTATGTGAACATGTCTTTCTCAGCATGATATATAGACGGTGATTTATGTGAGCATGTCTTAGAATGGTGTAGAGACGGTGATTTATGTGAACATGTCTTTCTCAGAATGGTCCAGAGACGGTGATTTATGTGAACATGTCTTAGAATGGTGTAGGGACAGTGATTTAAGTGAACATGTCTTAGAATGGTGTAAAGACAGGCATTTATGTCAACCTGCCTTTCTCAGAATGGTGTACAGGCAATGGCTTATGTGAACATGTCTTTCTCAGAATGGTGTAGAGACAGTGATTTATGTGAACATGTCTCTCTCAGATAGGTGTTGAGACAGGCATTTATGTGACCATGTCTTTCTCAGAATGGCGTAGAGACAGAAATTTATGTGAAAACGTCTTTCTATGTATGGCGTAGAGACATAGATTTATGTGAACATGTCTTTCTAAGAATGATGCAGAGACAGGATTTATGTGAACATGTCTTTTTCACAATGGCGTAGAGACTGATTTATTCAGTGAATACGAGGTGAAGTAAGTGGCCTAGATCTGAACTGTCATGGCTCCCGTAAAACTGCTACTTCTGCTGTTAGAAAATCTCCATGCATCACAGTCTTCATGTAGAAAGCAAGTTTGGGTCAACAGTAGCTTCGCGATGCCCACCCCCAAAGAAAAAGTCAGCTGGCCTTTACAGGCATTAGACTTTAGACCAGACCCTACAGCCCTACTGTGCGGGCATTTCTCTGTTCTCTCCTGGCAGCCCAGCACATTGAAATAGTTCTCTAATAGTTTTCCTGATCCGCTTAATCATAGTGGAGATGTTCTTAGACTGAGAAACACACGCACGCACGCGCGTGCACACACACACACACACACACACACACACACACACACACACACACACACACACATACATACATACACACACACACACACATGTTCACATACTGTATTTTCTCACAGCAATACTACAGATCACACGCTCTACTTTCTGACATCTACATATTTATCTAGATGCAACAGATATAAAAATAAAATGTTTCAACAACACACTTATATATGCGTCCATTTATTTCATGAAACAAATCATTCCCCGTGACTGCCACTGCTAGGTTTCTACATCATTTATATTTTCTCATAATTAGCGAAGTTCTAAGTTCCTGTAGTCTGTCCAAAATGTCCACCCTCGTCTGCCCAAGTAAAACATTGGGCGCTTTCTGTAGAATGGTTTCTGATGTCATTGATCGATGTGTGGTCTGACAAATACTTTCAATAAAGTCTCGATGGTTTCTAGTTAGTATGGACAGGCAGGTCTGGTGATGTTTTGGCTTGCAGGTGATAACACATCTGGACATTAGACACAGAAAGCCTGGCAATCATCCACAGTCTCGAAGTTGTTGCCGTTGCCTTGACAACCACCATAGACGAACGACTGGCATTGGGCAGTGGTGATGTTGAAGAAGTACCGTGGGATGTAGGCCCTGCACAATCCACGCTCTGGCTCTAGGGTACAATTGCTGGCTGCAGACAGGGAACACAAATGTCAGTGTCTGGCAAATATTCATTATTAGGTCTAATCATTAGAGTCGGTTAGACAGATGGACATACAGACTTTGAATTGTAAGACGTTGGAAAGTTGATTCCTACACAGAGTGACAGGCAGACTTGGTCATAATGGCCGCTAAGAGACGTGGACTTATTCGTACAAACACGGACATCCTGACTGACCGTTAAACAGACAATTTGTCCTTAGTGAATTTGAATAACGAAGAAACAAACAATAGATTGTACGATTTAATGCCTGGCATATTTCGCTGCTTCTCGTCAGGTATTGATAGAGACAGTGCGTTTCGCGTGTTGTTTAATACACAAAATAGTCGCTTGTTAAAGTTTGCAGAAGCCATCATAATTGATCTACATAGGCAACTTTTGTGCAAACAGAAAGACTTGATAGTTAGTTTAAAATTATCATGGTAGACAATTGGCATTACTGTGCGAACATGTATATATTTCAGCTTGAAGGTTATTTTACTTTATGTTGTGTGAATTCTGCAGTATGCACCTGACGAGATGCAACTAAATATGCCAGGCAATAAATCATGCAATCTATTGTTTGTGTCTTCGTCATTCAAATATGTCTTTAAATTCGCGCTAGCAGACATCTAAGTTTGTATACAAATACGGACTGACCGATACTGGTAGACTACACACTTCTGGTGATAGAATATGACATCAAATGTCCTATAACAGAGTGTGACAACAAATGTCTTCTGAGAAAATGTGACAGAAAACTTCTTGTGACAAAACGCGACAGCAAATGTTAGAGTGTGGCAGCAAATGTCTAGTGACAAAATGTGACAGTAAATCTCTGATGAAATAATGTGATAGCAAATCTATAGTGAAAGAGTGTGACTGCAAATCTCTGGTGAACAAAAAAATGTGACAGCAAACCTTTGGTGAAAGAGTGTGACTGCAAATCTCTGGTGAAAAAAAATGGGACAGAAAATGTCTAGTGAAAGAATATGACAGCAAATGTTTGACGGAATAATGTAGCAGCAAGTTACTGGTAACATAGTGTGACATAAATGTCTGATAACAGAAATGACAGCAAAATTCTGGCAATATGACATGCACGCAAATTCTGGTAACAGAAGGTGAAAGCAGATGTCTGGTGACAGAATGTGACAGTAAATGTCTCGTGGCAGAATTTGGCAACACATGTCTGGTAATAAGATATGAAACGAAATGTCTGGTGACAGTATGTGAGAGCAAATTTTCTGATGACAGAATGCGACAATAAGTATCTGGTAATATAATATGAGAGCAAATGTCTGGTGACAGAATGTGACAATAAGTATCTGGTAATATAATATGACAGCAAATGTCTGGTGACAGAATGCGACAATAAGTATCTGGTAATATAATATGACAGCAAATGTCTGGTGACAGAATGTGACAATAAGTATCTGGTAATATAATATGACAGCAAATGTCTGGTGACAGAATGCGACAATAAGTATCTGGTAATATAATATGACAGCAAATGTCTGGTGACAGAATGTGACAATAAGTATCTGGTAATATAATATGAGAGCAAATGTCTGATGACAGAATATGACAGCAAATGTCTGGTGACAGAATGCGAGAGCAAAAGTCTGGTGACTGAATGTGACAGCAAAAACCTAGTGAAGAATGTATCAGCAACGGTCTGGTGACAAAATGTGACAGCAAAAGACTGGTGACAGAATGCGAGAGTAACAGTCTGATGACAGAATGTGACAATACAAATCTGGTGACAGCAACAGTCTGGTAAACAAAATGTAACAGCCTAAGTCTGGTGACAGAATGTGATAGCAACGGTCTGGTGACAGAATGTGATAGCAACGTTCTGGTGACAGAATGTGACAGCAACGGTCTGGTGACAGAATGTGACAGCAACAGTCTGATGACAGAATGTGCCAGCAACAGTCTGATGACAGAATGTGATAGCAACGGTCTGGTGACAAAATGTGACAGCAAAAGTCCGGTGACATAATGTGATAGCAACGGTCTGGTGACAGAATGTGACAGCAAAAGTCCGGTGACAGAATGTGACAGCAACGGTCTGGTGACAGAATGTGATAGCAACGGTCTGGTGACAGAATGTGACAGCAAAAGTCCAGTGACAGAATGTGACAGCAACGGTCTGGTAACAGAATGTGACAGCAACAGTCTGGTGACAGAATGTGACAGCAACAGTCTGGTGACAGAATGTGATAGCAACGGTCTGGTGACAGAATGTGACAGCAACAGTCTGGTGACGGGAATGTGATAGCAACAGTCTGGTGACAGAATGTGACAGCAACAGTCTGGTGACAGAATGTGATAGCAACGGTCTGGTGACAGAATGTGACATCAGATATCCAGTGACGCGACTTACGGAGTGCAGCAGACATGTGGATGGCCACCATGCCCAGGATAAAGCAAACGATGAGTGCGGCGTTCATGGTTGCGGCTGTAGTGAAGTTTGGCAATCTGGATGTGGTGACAATAGGAGGGTTGGATGTCTGCGCCTAACTGTAGTCTGGCTTATATATGCCGTCCCCGGGCTGCAGACATGTCGCTTGCTGCAGGTGTCAGTACCATTCCCCCACATAACTAGCTACTTGTGTTGGAGAATTGGCCGGCTGGTAACTACCTCAAGTGTTTGGTCAACATTTGTTGAGTTGCGGTTGTTGCTTGTATACCAAGTACACACTAACATACAGCCACGGCAGCTGCAGGGCAGTATTTGCCACACTCCATGTAGAGTCCTTGTACCTGGTGCTCGTGTGTTCGGCTAGGTTATCAGCACTTACGTTAATGGCTGTTTGGTGGGTGGGTGATTGACTGCCTTCTCTGGTGGAGGGTGTTGGTTCGAGCTGTAGGGTCGTAGGTATGACGTTGCAGACACAAACATACAGGTTGACTCAGGGACAGACAATAATGCTCATACAATGACAGACAGAATGACAAACGGACAGACAGATAGAACGAACGAACGAACGAACAAACTTTATTTTCAAAGGGTTAAGAATTGGGCACGCAAGCCCGTATAACATTCTGCCCTTCTATCACTCTCTTTCATACATTATTTCATTCACACATCATTCAAGGCTAACAGAGAACAACAACAAAATAAAGGATATGCATTATAAAGGCATGGGCAAAATGCGAACATCAAAACTACACGACACAGTAATATTAGATAATGGTCTGACACTTGTTATTAGCCATGTGGAATATACTGACCTACCAAAAGGGGACTGGCTGTTATACTAGGGTTTTGTTATTATTATTATTATCTCTATTATTAAGGGGGAAGGTAATCCATATTGAGATAGTGTTCGAATAATTTGCGATTATATGAAAAGGGATTGGTGATGTCTTTGATTTCTTGTGGAAGATTGTTCCACAGCTGAGCTGCAGAGTACGTTAAGCTTGTTTTGTATAAGTCAATCCTAGGCTTCGGAATGTGTAATATATTTAAACGTTTACTGTGTCTAGCATTATATTTAAACAATGGCTAAAGGTAATTTGGGGCATTCCCATGCAGGATTTTGTGAATTAGTTTAGCTTTATTGAAAAGCAGGCGTTTACGGAGTGGTAGTAACTGAAGGCGTTTATACAGGCTAGGATTGTCAGTTAAATGTTTGCTATAAATTAGACTCATGGCCCGTTTCTGGAGTCATTCGCACTGCGAGCGCTAACAAGTCAAGTCGCATTATTCTGTCAAGAAGCCTGATCAGCGGGAAAATGTCACGTGGAAAATCCAACAAGAAACACGCTGTTGCCAAGATGAGCAGCGTGGGAGCCGACACCAAGAAGAAGAACGTCGAGAGCCCACCTGCTAGCTGCATCAAAGAGCCTGATATTACAGCCATCACGGAAGCTACTACGAGGGAGAAGATTAACAGCCCAACACAGTCAACCAAGACAGCAGAGAAGGAGGAGAAAGACACCAGAGTCGGAAACACCGACTCGAAAACAGTCCGATGGGTTGTCAAGCGGATTCCTGTGGAGCTGACAGATGAAGAAATCCTGAAGCAGCTACGTGAAGAGAATCTTCACATCCGATTCTTGAAGGCGGAGCGGCTTCTCACCTACTCCAAGGTACCTACAACCTTGGCAGTAGTGACGTCGGAGGGCAGCGAGATGCCGACCACAGCATCATTCAAAAAGAGAATACAGCAACCAGAGAGATACATACCAAGAATCACGCAATGTTCCAGATGTCAGAAGGCCGGCCACAGTAGAGCTAAGTGTCGCAGCAAGACGGAAATATGCCGATACTGCGCCGATCACCACGCCTTCAAGGAGTGTCCGCTGGCCAAGCTGGACACGGACTTCCGAGCACCCAACAACAAAAGAAAGTGCGCCAACTGCCTGGGCAAACATGGAGCAAGATACCTGGGCTGTCCGTACCTGCAGAGACACAGAGACGTCTTAAAGATCGCCATCATCACAAAGACACCATTCAAGGAAGCAATGCAGAGGGGCGAGACAGCCACGGGTATAGCACAAGCTGAAAGAGATCAACTTCAAAAGCAGATAGACGAGTTGAAGAAACAAGTCAAGGCACTGCTGACGACGACTCCAACCAGCGATAATGAGAAGCTGCTGGCCGACATGAAAGAAATCCAGCTCGACATCAAACAAGAGATTCAGCGCATGGCTGAGACGAAAAAGGAGAACGAAGAAATCCTACAAATGATCAAGACCGAAAGAGAATTGCATAGAGCTGAAATGGGACTCTTTCAAAACAAATTAACAGAAGCCACACAAGAACTCACAGAGAAACAGCAAGAAGAAAACCAAGAGACCGAGCCTGAACCGCAAGCTGAAGCCAGCAGCCCAACCACAACGCCCAAGAGGGAACTACTATACCGTCGGATCTCTGAAGGAGGCACAGAATACCCAGTCGACAAGGAGGAACTCAAGCGCGAGGAATTCAGAAGGCGCTGGGAAGAAAAAGAAAAGAAGAAGCCTAAGAAACTCCGGGGGAAACCGATGGTATACCCAGTAGTACTCTACGACCGTGAGAACGACTTCGAGTACTATATAGATGACGGTAAAGTCGTCCCATGGCTGACCACGGAGGAAGAAAACTTTAGGCAGCAGTATCGCAAACGCAACTGTGAAAACATGCACAAGGAGGAAAATGAAAACGTCGATAAGCTCCTACAGAAAATACACAATAAAGGAGAAAAAAAGACCAAATAAAAAGTCCTTTTAAGGACTGCAACCAATAAAGCCAGGAGCCTGCACCACAAAAGAAAACAAGATGAAACATGCACAAAGGACAGCCACGGACCGATCCCCCAGCTGAAGGGGGATTACGAAAAGTCCTTATAAGGACTGCAGCCAGACGAGCCAGGAGCCTACACCAACAAAGAAAACCATAACAACAGAAGAGCACAAAGGATAGCCGCCGACCACTGCTGACGTCACAGACACAAACGCTACATAACCAGTCCGAGATAGGACTCACAAGACAAGAATTAGGGTGAATAAACCCACAGAAACCACGATCCTCAATATAACCACAGCTGATGAAGCAGGTTAGACGAGGACGAATTTGGAATTTTTGTTTTTGAAATTTGGAATTGGAATTGGAATTGGTTTCTGGAGTGAGTAAAGTCGCTTGGTGTTTGAATTAGAACAACCGTCCCAGAACGTAGAG
This sequence comes from Cepaea nemoralis, assembly GCA_014155875.1. Classification (NCBI taxonomy): domain Eukaryota; kingdom Metazoa; phylum Mollusca; class Gastropoda; order Stylommatophora; family Helicidae; genus Cepaea; species Cepaea nemoralis. The sequence continues at coordinate 68,002 of JACEFZ010005620.1, forward strand.
CAGTAGTCAAAGTGTGTCTGTATATGAGAAGTATAGAATAGTTTCCTTGTGTCCTCATCAAGGAAGTTTTTAATTTTGGCGAGTTGGTAGACTTTTTTCGCTGTTTGTTTAATGAGCACTTGAACGTGGGAATTAAAGGTTAGGTTTCTATCAATGATTAGGCCTAATGTTTTGTGCTCAATTACACTTTCTACTGGCATGTTATCGATGTGAAGTTGAAGTGTTGTGTGTGAGCTTAGAGTCTGAAGTCTTTGTCTAGTTGTTAATAACATTGATTTTGTTTTAGTGATGTTAATTTGCATACGGTTTGAATAGCTCCACCTAACTACATTATTTAATTCTTGTTGTAAAGACGACTCAAGTAAAATACAGTTTTCAGCGTTTGTGTACACTGTACAGTCGTCTGCAAATAGATCGCAGGACGACGAAAGATGCAAAGGTAGATCGTTAATATATATGGCAAATAGTAGAGGGCCAAGAATAGAGCCTTGCGGTACTCCAATATTGAAGGTAGTGGTTTGAGACAGAGATTTATTATGTGATACTACTTGCTTTCTGTTTGATAGAAAAGATGATATTAGAGTGACTACATTAGGGCCAATTTTCATTGTCTCAAGTTTTTTAATTAAAATAAGATGATCTATCATATCAAATGCTTTCTTGAAATCAATAAACACAGTTCCACATAGACTGTTGTTGTTTATATTCTGGTGCCAATTTTCTATCATGTTTGTTAGGGCCGTATGGCAAGAATATTTTGGTCGAAATCCTGATTGGCTGTCAACAATAAGCTTGTTGCGAACTAAATACTGTAATGTTACTTTATGGATGTGTTTTTCTAGTGGCTTAGATAGTGATGATAGTAAAGAAATGGGTCTGTAATTGTTCGGGAGACCATTGTCTAATGGACCAGATTTAAGAAGAGGGTACACTTTGGCGATTTTGAGAGCTGATGGAAAGTGGCCTTTGGTGAGACACTGATTATATACATAGGTTAGTGATATACAGATCACTGGCGCAGCACAACGGAGAATCCGGTTGCTGATTCCATCTAACCCAGATGAGGTTGTGTTTTTTTAGGTTACTGAGGTAAGTGAATACTTCAGTGATTGTCATTAGCGGTATGTCGGAAAGAATATCGCGGGAGCATCTATTCTCGGAAAACGATGACAATAAAGATAAGTTGCAAGGAGAATTAGGTATTGAAGCCTTCATCTGGTCTATGTCAGTTTGAAAAAAATCACTGAATTGGTCGAATGTAATATGATTTGATGGTAAAGAATTGCGGAAGTTATACTTGTTTGTCAAGGTGTTAATTGCCTTCCATATATCCTTACTATTTGTTTTATCCATTACTAAGTTCTTAAAGTAATTTTTCTTTTCCCGTCGTATGGTATATTGAACTTTGTTTCTAAGAGTACGGTATGCACTGAGATCCCGCTTTTTATGTGCTTTATCTCTATCTCTCATAATTTCAAGTATTTCCTGAGTGATCCAAGGTGGCTTGACGTGGTGTTTTACTCGAACTTCCTTGACTGGCACATGTCTATCAAAAACATCAATAAAGGTTTTCATCCAGAATTCCAGAGCATCGTCCTTGTCAGAAAGCTGATAAACATTGTCTAGAGGTGAACTGAGCAAGTCCTGTAAAAATGCGTTTTGGTTGAAATTTTTGTAACTTCTATATTTTACACTTATGTGTTTATGTTTAGGAGTTTTAATTCCTTTTTTAGACCACGTGCAGCATATTGGGTAGTGATCGCTCATTGCACAATTGGGTACGATGCATTCTATGATGTTGTCTGAGCAAGTTACATAAATGTGATCTATGACTGTTGAAGATGACTTTGTTACTCTAGTAGCTTGTTGTACTATTTGTTGGAAATTGTATGATGCAATTATATTTCCCCATATTATGTTGGATTTGTTTGTGTCAATGTTAAAGTCTCCGAGTAGTATAATTTCCTTCCCGGAAGCGAAAACCACGTCCATCATGGTAGTGAAGTTTTCGTACCAGACGTGTCCAGCACTGGGATTTCGATAGAGATAGCCAATTATCAGGGGTGTGCGGTTTTGAAGTTTCAGCTCTAACCACATACATTCTATTTCGCAAGTTTCAAAGTCTAACCTACGGTGAGCATTTAGTAAATTAGAAACATAGGTTACTATGCCTGTCTCTTGTTTCCTACAGGGATCCCTTCTAAAAACTTTGTACCCTTTAATAGAGATGTCCTCATCTGAAATTTTATCATTAAGCCTACTTTCACTAAGGCCGAATAAATGAAAATTTTGATTAAGAATAGAAGATAACTCTGGTAGCTTGTTAAATAAGCTGCAAATGTTTAAGTGTCCAAGGCGTATTCCTGACTTATTGAGCCAGTGTTGCCACTTCTCAGACATTTTATCCACGAAGAAAGTGTAAATTAGTCAAAGTTAAGCAAAACTACAAGATAATAAAAAATCACAATTACATTAACTTACAAAATATCAGTAATACAAATCGATAAGTAAATGACAGTATTATAACGATATAACTAATTAGACCAACGAATATAATGCAAACACGGAACAAAACGAATTAAAGAACATACAACAAATAATTAACCTGAAATAAACTACTTCACAAGCTAAGTAACCAACTGTTATCCAAAAGAATTAATAAATGACTATACAAGTCAATGTCTCTATTTAAAGCGGTGTATCCCACACGGGAAATAAAACGTTAAGCAGTAAGCGATTAAAGTTCAAGGAGGAAGCTCTGTTGCTGGTATCAATTCATATAGGGTTCCGTTTTTAATACGTATCCTATCACACAGGTCTGTATTGTAGAGACATCATAAGGGCTTGATTCAGTGCGGCAGGACTAAATCGCATCAAGTATAGAAGTTCTGGACTCCAATGATGCGGAACCTGTTGTTGTCCGCTTGGTCGCTCATTACTGGCGTGAACTTGGTGATGCGGAACCTGTTGTTGCCTACTTGTTCGCTCATTGCTGGCATGAATTTGGTGATGCGGAACCTCTTGTTGTCTGCTATGGAGCCCATAGCTGTCTTGATCTTGGTGTGTCAAGGTGGTATTACTGCCGTGCGTGTGTACCGCAGCTTGCAACGAGGGTTCGTTGGAAGTGAGGTTAGGGAAATCTTCCTGGTAGTTATTTCCTTCACGAGTGAGGGTGGGGGTAGGAAGGAGAGGTTGATTTATTCTTGGTAGCATGTGTGCACCTTGAATAGCAGGCGTTCGGGGGTCAGACGTCAGCTGACGTTTATCCGGGGTCATGGGGATATTTCGACTGGCTTCAGTAGTCAATGTTCGTCGTGTTTGTGTGTTGGTCTTGTTTTGTGGCCTCTCCGGATACTTGATATTCTTAGCAAGGAAGCTGTAACCTAATGTGGATGCGTGGATCTGGTCGCTGTACAGTCGTTTCTTTGGCGCGCCTCTTTGAGATGTAAAAAATGGTGTGTTGTTGATAAAGTGTACATTATACTGAGTACAGAATTTCTCTAGGGTGTTGTTGTTTATGTCGGCTAGTCGACGTTCGGTGCCATAACATGGTGGTATGATGGAAGAGAAAAACACTTTAGAATTTGGAAAATTATGGCGTAATAAGTCTAGTAGTTTTCGTAACTGAGAAATGGTAATATTTTGGTTTCTCATAGTGTCATTAATTCCTATATGTATTGTAATCCTCTTCACGCTTTCGTTGATTTCCATTCTACGTATACTGTTTGTTAGACTGTCTAACCCTGCAACTGGAAGTGGAATTGTTGTAGCTATATCGGCGTGTGATGAGGACATACGATCACTGTATATGCCTTTCATCAAGGAGTCGCCAATTATCAAGTGGGTGCAGTCAGTTGGTAGTCTCTGTATGTACTGGCTTCTGGTACGTCTTGCACGTTGATTCTGCCATTGATAATTATCCGGCTGTGGACTGCTTTCTTGCCGGTTACCAGCCGTTTCTTGAATAGGCGGGTTGTCTGTCGGCAATGTCTCGTCGTACTGACTGCCGCTTACCAATTGCTCTTTTGGTAGTTCAAATCGATTGCTGACTTTCACTTCTATGGGAAATGTCGAGTCCTGTTCAATGGCTTTGTCTGTTTGTTGATGTGTATTCGTTGGCTGTATAGTTGGCGCTCCCAGGGATGGTTGTGTTGTTTCGAAGCTGTTAGTCTGTGCTGCCTGATCAATATTGTGTTTCAAAATATCATTTTCCTCTCTCAGGAGAGCGACCTCTGACTTGAGGTTGATATAGTCATTAGTGATCCTGGCGATCTTGTCTGTGTTGTCAGAGGCGGCGTCTAAAAGTACCTTCAATCTTGCCTCTAACCTTTCAATGTGCTGCTGACAACAGCATGAGTGTTGATTTGTAGCTGGGCTTTCATCTAGTACCGATGGTGCAACCTCAAGTTGGTTTGAATTGTTTTCATTTGGTTGTATACTGTCCCCTAGGCTCCCCATCGGGTATTCCATGGCTAGCAACACTGGTTGGTTAGAAGAAGCTGAGTTCGAGCTGCTGGTGTGTTGAGTCGTGGCATGTTGGAGTATGTTGTTACTATCGCCTGATGCTGTAACGACAGTCGCTGCAGGCTGTGTTGATTTTATGGTTCTGTCTGACAATAGCGTGACCGCTGTAGGCTGTGTTGGTTTTACGGCAGACACTAGCCTGCTGAAATCGGCAGGTGTGTTTAGTGAGTCACTTGTCAGTTTAAGTGCTGCCTGTTCAATTTCGACGAATTGTGTCGCGAGCCACTCAGACATGACGGCGTTTGCCCCTTGTATTAAAATTTTATTTTGCGTGTTGTATAAATGCAATGTGTGGAGGGGAGATGATATTTTGACTTCCACCTCCGCTCCTTGTCGGTCTTTTCTATAATCGACTAGGGTTCGTGGTAATAATTGATCAGGCATGTTCGAAATGCCTCGTAATGTATTGTATTGTTGAATGTGATAGAGATGCATTTACCGTCATCCATACATTTAACTGACAGCGATGGCGAGCTAAAACAGTTCTTAAGTTTGCTTTTCACTGCCCGTTCTTTGTTGAGTGTGTAGTTTCTTGTTACTGCAGATCGTAATCCACTTCGACCCTCAGATCTACTTCGGCCCCTTTCTCCCACTAACTCCAGCACAGAAATTCCCTCCTCGACAGACATGATATTTACATAATATTACGTTTCAACACACACGGAAACATTGTAGCGCCGTCCACGGTTTAAATCCAAGTGATGTGATTGGCTAGTTCAAGCTATCACTGACGCGCCGCTGTTCCATGAATAATTTATCCATAGTGTCATTGAATACAATATTATTAGCACTTATATCTAACTTATATCTAACACTACACATTTGGCAACTTTAAAACAAGTTCAACAGTTGAACGGCATCATTGTGATCACAACCATATAAAATCCATTGCGTACGAATGTAGATAAACAGGAAAATTAATCCAAAAAGGAGGAGACCACACAAACGCGTCCTTACTCGTGGGAATAGATAGAACAACAGGATAGATAAACATATAGATAGTTTGCCCAGTTCTCTAGTCTTCTGTCTACTCAATCTGTCCTCCACTCTACTGTTTACTCAGTCAGTCCTCCACTCTTCTGTCTACTCGGTCTTCCACTCTTCTGTCTACTCAGTCGGTTCTCTTCTCTTCTGTCCTCTTAGTCAGTCCCCCACTCTTCTGTCTACTCAGTCAGTCCCTCACTCTTCTGTCTACTCAGTCAGTCACCCTCCCCTCCTCTCTTCTGTCTACTCAGTCACTCCACTTTACTTTTCTGTCTACTCAGTCAGTCCTCCACGTTTCTGTCTACTCAGTCAGTCCTCCACTCTTCTGTCTATTCAGTCAACCGTACACTCTTCTGTCTACTCAGTCAGTCCTCCACTCCTATGTCTACTCTTGTGTAGACAGAGAGACTGACAGATAGAACACGGATAGATGGACAGTTGTGCATACAACAAGTTAGACAGACAGACAGAATGAACAAAATTGGACGGATATGCATATAAAACGATAGACAGACGGACAGAATACAGACAGTTTGACGTACGTGTTTACAACAAGATAGAAGGACGGAATACCAACAGATGGACAGACATGCATTAAGACCATAGACAGACGGACAGAAAACAGACAATTGGATAGGTGTGCATACAACACGATAGACAGACGGACAGAGAGAATACAGACAGTTGTACGGGCGTGCATGCAAGATAGACGGACAGAATATAGACAGTTGGACAGACACATATACAATAAGATAGACAGACGCTCAAATAGACTGGTGGACGGATACAATGACATAGATATATATGTCCACAATGGCAGAGGACACAGACGGATGAATGGACAGATACATGCACAAATATTCGGACAAACAGATTGACAGCGAAGCTGGCCCATTCGGATGGACAGCTAGTAGGGTGGTGGGGTATTTCTTTTATCAAGATTACTAGAGGCCGATGTGGCCGAGAATGTTAACGCGTTAGACTTCATCTTGTGACAGCAGCGTTCCACACACCTGCTAGGTGGGCTTCATGGTTAAGTTCTGGTACCAAAGCGATGGCAAACTACAAGTGTTACATGTCCGGTACAGGATGGCGCCATCAACCCCAGGTTGATGTTCCAGGCAACGTTACATGTACAAGGGGCTTCTCATAAGTCTTTAGCCTGACCATGAAGGAGTAGGCGGAGAAAATTGGAATTTGGCACAGTGCTTATTCCTTCTCAATGTAGCCACCACCTGAATTTATGAATTTCTGTCATCTCTGTGTGACCTAGAAAAGACCTTCAGAATAAAACAACCTATTGTTTTCGAACTAAAAAAGTTATCACAAGCCAGTATGACATCTTCGTCACTGTCAAAACGATTTCCTTTCAGCTGTTTTTTTTTTAAAGATTTAGGAAAAGAAAAAAGTATGATGCAGCCAAATCTGGAGAATATGGTGTATATGGAAGAATTTCAATATTCAAATCATTAGCAGTGTACAGCACAAGTCGTGCTTTATGGGAGGGCGCGTTGTTTTGAAGCAAAAGCAGAATTTGCGTACGCGCTGTCCCTCATTTTCTGGTCACAGCCTTTCTTAGTTTGATGAGGAGATCTGCATAGTACTGCCCATTAACCGTGTTGTCATGAATCATGTAATCTTTCAATATGACACTTTTGACGTCCCAAAAAGCAGTCAGCATCAATTTTATTGCAGATTTGTGTGTTCTTGGTTTGACATGTGTTGGCGAGCCCGGGGTTTTCTACCGCATGCTAGCAATTTTGGATTCTGGGTCATAATGGTGAATCCAAGTCTCATCTATGGCGTAGAGACAGAGATTTTTGTGAACATGTCTTTCTAAGAATGGTGTAGAGACAGGAATTTATGTGAACATGTCTTTTTCAGAATGGTGTAGAGACAGTGATTTATACGATGTGAAGAAAGTGGCCTAGATATGAACTGTCATGGCTCCCGTAAAACTGTTACTTCTGCTGTTAGAACCACCCCCCCCCACCCCACCCCCACCCATCCCAGACTAGGCAATGCATCACAGAATCTTCATGTAGACAGCGAGTTTGGGTCAACAGTAGCTTCACGATGCCCACCCCCAAAGAAAAAGTCAGCTGGCCTATGTTTATAGGCATTAGACTTTAGACCAGACCCTACAGCCCTTCTGTGCGGGCATTTCTCTGTTCTCTCCTGGCAGCCCAGCACATTGAAATAGTTCTCTAATAGTTTTCCTGATCCGCTTAATCACAGTGGAGATGTTCTTAGACTGAGAAACACACGCACGCACGTGCACACACACACACACACACACACACACACACACACACACACCCGCGCGCGCGCTCACATACTGTATTTTCTCACAGCGATACCATAGATCACACGCTCTGACTTCTGACATCTACATATTAATCCGGATGCAACAGATATAACAATAACATATATCAACAACACACTTATATATGCGTCCATTTATTTCATGAAACAAATCATTTTCCATGACTGTCACTGCTAGCTTCTACATCATTTATATTTTCTCATAATTAGTGAAGTTCTAGCTCCTGTAGTCTGTCCAAAATGTCTTCCCTCGTCTGTCCAAGTAAAACATTGGGCGCTTTCTGTAGAATGGTTTCTGATGCCATTGATCGACGTGTGGTCTGAAAAATGATTGACATTCTGTGCTGCAACTCCAGTCATTAGGTATACAACCACACCGATTCCCATACCAGCAATGAAAGAGCCTGTTCCTCTGTACGCCAAAAACAATTGTATTTACCAATTCACATGTAGTTGTCAGCCCTTCTACATCGGTAGAACAGAGAGACTGCTGAACAAAAGAGTGTCAGAACACATACCTCAATGGGTGGACAAGATACGACACACAGGCGATGCGAGCCTAATGGGGTCGGCACACCGGAAGCCTCCATCGTCATCAATCGCAAGGGACATCCTCGAAAGCGGCCATGTGATTAACAGAGACATTGCCTTTCGCGTGTTGCTTAACACACAAAATACTCGCTTGTTAAAGTTTGCAGAATCAATAATGATCAATCAACGCAAGCCAGAATTGTGCAAACAGAATGACATGTTAGTCAGCTTGAAATTACCGTGGTATACAATTGACATTACTGTGCGAAAATGTGTATATTTCAGCTTGATGGATATCTAGTTAATTTACTTTACGTTGTGTTAATTCTGCAGTATCTACCTGACGAGATACAGCGAAATATTCCAGACAATAAATCGTGCAATCTATTGTTTGTGTCTTCGTTATTCAAATGATTGACTGCCTTCTCTGGTGGAGGGTGTTGATTCAAGCTGTAGGGTCGGTATGATGTTGCAGACACAAACATACAGGTTGACGCAGAGACAGACAATAATGCAGACAGACAGACAGACAGACAGACAGACAGACAGACAGACAGACAGACAGACGGACGGACGGACGGACAGACAGACGGACAGACGGACAGACAGTTAGATAGTTTGCCCAGTTCTCCAGTCTTCTGCCTAGTCAGTCAGACCTCCACTGTACTGTCTACTCAATCAGTCCTCCACTCTTCTGTCTACTCGGTCTTCCACTCTTTTGTCTACCCAGTCAGCCTTCCCCTGTACTATCTACTCAGTCAGTCATCCACTCTTCTGTCTACTTGGTCAGTCCCCTTTTCTTCTGTCCTCTCAGTCAGTCCCCACTCTTTTATATACTCAATCAGTCATCCACTCTTCTATCTACTCAGTCAGTCCTCCACTTATCTGTCTACTCAGTCAGTCAGCCCTCCACTCTTCTGTCTACTCAGTCAGTCCTCCATTTTTCTGCCTACTCGATCAATCCTCCACTCGTCTATCTACTCATTCTGTCCTCCACTCTTCTGTCTACTCACTCACTCCACTTTACTTTTCTGTCTACTCAGTCAGTCCTCCACTCTTCTGTCTATGCAGTCAGCCCTACACTCTTCTGTCTACTCAGTCAGTCCTCCGCTCTATTTTGTCTACTCTTGTGTAGACAGAGAGACTGACGGACAGAACACGGATAGATGGACAGTTGTGCACATAACAAGACAGACAGGCGGACAGAATACAGACAATTGGACAGACATGCATATAAGACGATAGACAGACGGACAGATTACAGATTGTTTGACAGACGTGTTTACATCAAGATAGACGGACGTGTTTACATCAAGATAGACGGACGGAATACCAACAGATGGACAGACATGCATTAAGACCATAGACAGACGGACAGAATACAGACTGTTGGACAGGTGTGCATACAACATGATGGACAGACGGATATAATATAGACAGTTGTACGGGCGTGCATGCAAGATAGACAGACAGAATATAGACAGTTGGACAGACACATATACAATAAGGTAGACAGACGCTCAGATAGACTGGTGGACGGATACAATGACATAGATATATATGTCCACAATGGCAGAGGACACAGACGGATGAATGGACAGATACACGCGCAAATATTCGGACAAATAGATTGACAGCGAAGCTGGCCCATTCAGATGGACAGCTAGTAGGGTGGTGGGGTATTTCTTTTATCAAGATTACTAGAGGCCGATGTGGTTGAGAGTGTTAACGCGTTAGACTTCATCTTGTGACAGCAGCGTTCCACACACCTGCCAGGTGGGCTTCATGGTTAATTTCTGGTACCAAACCGATGGCAAACTTCAAACACGTCCGGTACAGGACGGCGCCATCAACCCCAGGTTGATGTTCCAGGCAACGTTACATGTACAAGGAGCTTCTCATAAGTCTTTAGCCTAATCATGAAGGAACAGGAGGAGAAATTTGAAATTAGGCACAGTACTTATTCCTTCTCAATGTAGCAATCACCTGAATTTATGCATTTCTGCCATCTCTGCGTGACCTTGAAAAGACCTTCAGAATAAAACAACCTATTTTTCGAACTAAAAAAGTTATCACAAGCCAGTATGACATCTTCGTCGCTGTCAAAACGATTTCCTTTCAGCTGTTTTAAAGATTTAGGAAAATAAAAAAGTCTGATGGAGCCACATCTGGAGAATATGGTGGGTATGGAAGAATTTCAATATTCAAATCATTGGCAGTTTGCAGGAAAAGCCGTGCTTTATGGGAGGGTGCATTGTCTTGAAGCAAAGGCAGAATTTGCGTACGCGCTGTCCCTCATTTTCTGGTCACAGCCTTTCTTAGTTTGATAAGGAGATCTGCATAGTACTGCCCATTAACCGTGTTGTCATGAATCATGTAATCTTTCAATATGACAACTTTGACGTCCCAAAAAGCAATCAGCATCACTTTTCTTGCAGATTTGTGTGTTCTTGGCTTGACATGTTTTGGCGATCCCCGGGTTTTCTACCGCATGCTAGCAATTTTGGATTCTGGGTCATAATGGTGAATCCAAGTCTCATCTATGGTGTAGAGACAGAGATTTTTGTGAACATGTCTTTCTAAGTATGGTGTAGAGACAGGAATTTATGTGAACATGTCTTTTTCAGAATGGTGTAGAGACGGTGATTTATTCAGTGAATGCGATGTGAAAAAAGTGGCCTAGATATGAACTGTCATGGCTCCCGTAAAACTGTTACTTCTGCTGTTAGAAAATCCCCCCCCCCTCCCCCATCCCAGACTAGGCAATGTATCACAGAGTCTTCATGTAGACAGCGAGTTTGGGTCAACAGTAGCTTCACGATGCCCACCCCCAAAGAAAAAGTCAGCTGGCCTATGTTTACAGGCATTAGACTTTAGACCAGACCCTACAGCCCTTCTGTGCGGGCATTTCTCTGTTCTCTCCTGGCAGCCCAGCACATTGAAATAGTTCTCAAATAGTTTTCCTGATCCGCTTAATCACAGTGGAGATGTTCTTAGACTGAGAAACACACGCACGCACACACACACACACACACACACACACACACACACACACACACACACACATACTGTATTTTCTCACAGCGATACTATAGATCACACGCTCTACTTTCTCGACATCTACATTTTTATCTAGATGCAACAGATATAACAATAAAATGTTTCAACAACACACTTATATATGCGTCCATTTATTTCATGAAACAAATCATTCCCCGTGACTGCCACTGCTGGTTTCCACATCATTTATATTTTCTCATAATTAGCGAAGTTCTAATTCCTTTAGTCTGTCCAAAATGTCCACCCTCGTCTGCCCAAGTAAAACATTGGGCGCTTTCTCTAGAATGGTTTCTGATGCCATTGATCGATGTGTGGTCTGACAAATACTTTCAATAAAGTCTCGATGGTTTCTAGTTAGTATGGACAGGCAGGTCTGGTGATGTTTTGGCTTGCAGGTGATAACACATCTGGACATTAGACACAGAAAGCCTGGCAATCATCCACAGTCTCGAAGTTGTTGCCGTTGCCTTGACAACCACCATAGACGAACGACTGGCATTGGGCAGTGGTGATGTTGAAGAAGTACCGTGGGATGTAGGCCCTGCACAATCCA